>PKSG01000709.1:10601-39317 GCA_002916505.1 Tolypocladium paradoxum
ACTCCCCAGCCCCTGCTCGGCATGTCAAGCAAGTATCCCACTGCGCGCCGAATCATCGACAGTTCCACCGGTAGGTCTGTCCCCAAGCAACGAATAATAACCGCACCCCCGCCGTCTCTGTCGTCGGTGCCATCTCCAGGGCAGTTTGGTTCCCTTTGCCGGCAGGCCCTGAGCAAGGTCGCCTTACCCATCGCGACCCGTGAAGTCGACAGACAGCGGATGGAAGACAGAGGGCCGGACACGCTGTCACCGCGCTGGTCGACGTTGCTGATGTTTGCGGAGTGGTGGTCTCTCTCGTACCAGTTCTATCGAGAAAGGTGATGAATGCCTTGACGGTGTGGAATTTGCTGCAAGCCCGTGGTTCAGGTAGCTCCAACTGCTTCCTCTATGGGAGGTCCGAATGGTCGTCGATATAAAAACCCAGTCTTCCGGGATTGGCCGGGTGATGCAGGTGTCTCGTGATATTTGTCACAACGGTAACACCGGCGCCTGGAGCCAAGTAGCATGCCGGTGAGCAGTAGGTCGGTTGACAAGAGGGCCCTCCCTCCTCCGGGAGCCAAGAACCAAGAAGGCCCCTTGACACGAGGTGTTTCAACACCCTTCCAAGGCATGTGTGCCCATCGCTCGCAGACTTGATGTTCAGCCACGGGCTATGAATAGGTGCGAATCCAAAGGGTTTCTGTCGTCGACGCGCGTCCCGTTGTTGAGCAGCAGGTCCACGATGGCTGTCATGACTGCAATTCGCAGGGAGGACGACCCCCCTAATCGTCAAAATTGCCCGCCAACGCCATCAACCCATCGAAGCAGGCGTTAAGGGACCAATCTCCAGAATGAATGAACCACTCCAAGCGATCTGCCTGCCATCACCTATCTGGGTGATACTGGCGGGGACATGGGCCTGCCCGGTAGTTGCTGGCGTGTGCGTTCCGGACAGCGACGCCGTTGATGGTGGCGCTTCTGTCGTGGCCATCTTTGAGATGCCTGACATGGGGCTGGGCTTTCGGACGGAAACTGAGGTGGATGCTGGTGCCATGTAAGAGGTAGCTCTGTGACGCTGAGTCGCGGGTATCTGGACACTTTCTGTCCGAAGAACCTCTGTAGGATCCAGGTCGAGCAGATGATGCGCATTGGGCCCTTGATGCGCTCGTCGATGTTGGCATCCGCCGCCACATTGGTCGCAAACTTGTGGACGTTGCGGGCCTCCATCGCAGAGTCACAACCGGGCCACCCCCATCTTGGGCGCGAATGAGTCGACCACCTTGCATGATCCGCGCAGAGCCAGGGAAATCCGATGGATTAAGGCCGCCAAGCGTAGTCAGACACTCGTTGGCCGGGAGCCCACTTAGCAAGGCCCGCCAGTCTTTCAAGAAGAATGCTGGCACCCGCGTCGACACTTGGAAGTCAGCGGCATCAAGGATGCCCAGCTCTTTAGCTGCCAAAGCACAAAGAGACCCCATGGCTTTTCTCAGAAGCTTCTCGTAGCTCTCTCGTAGGCCCTTCGGCTCGTAAACGCACCAATCTCTCAGCAAGAATTCCTCAATGTAGTCGGGGCTCTGACTACTAAACGTGTAGTCTACCTCAATGTCAATCTGGCTATAGGCCGGGGTCATTTCTGCCATTTCCAGACTAACAAGGCCTCTGACCCAATATTGGATCATTATCAGGGCCAAATATTCGCACTCCCAGCCGTGAGTTTGCGAGGTGCAGGGGACTAACAGAAAGGTGAAGTCGTAGGGCGTGTCAAGATCGCACAGCATTTACTTCCAAGCGCGTACGGCCGCCCTTGCTCGATTCTCGCGGTGAACTCCCCTGGCGTCGAAAAGGACAAGGTACCGAAGGCGGCGGTCCCAGAGGAAAGCCCCCAGTGAAAACCTCTTTCGCTTCCTTCCGCTGCGAAGTTCGTCATCCCAGCCACGTAACGCCGCCTGTACTCATCTCGTTTGAAGTCGAATGAGGGTTTATCGTAGGAAACCATCTGTTCAGATTGTCCCGATGGTTGCTGTGAGGTACCTGTCGTGCTCCCCGTCCCCGCTTGGAAGTCAGGGGCCCCAACCTCCCGGATTCGATTCTCGATGTTCAGGTAGAAAGCACTGAGGAAGACGTTCGTCTTCCTAGTACCACACTCACTCGCGAGGATGGCGGCGCGCAGAGGGGACGTCATCTTAGCGTTGACGGCGTATGCATCTCTGTCAGAGTTGGCGATGTTCCCGTCGCGTGACAGTGACGCAAGTTGGCAGGCACTAGGCAATGGCGGCTATCCGCGCCTTCGTCCATCGGCGCATTGGTCGCCTCTGTAGTCTGGATGACCTCACGTAGCTTCTCCGAGAGCGACGTCAATGCGATGGCCTGGGTGCTCGCCGCCGTTATGGCCATCTCAGCAGCGCCAAGGACCGTTTTATGGCATCGAAGCCGCTGGTGGTGACCAAGCCGCACACGAAGAAAGGGTCGTTTCGCCACCTTGGACGGGACGTGCAAGCCGCCCAGGTAGCAGATGAAGTCGACGAGGCCGTCTGACTTGTCAGCCTGTAGCAACGATCCCGGCTGCTTCTCGGATTCTGCAGGCATGCCCCATCCAGAGGCTCCAGTCGCGATGTTTTGTAGATTTTCACCGGGCTGGGCAACCGGACGTCCATGCCCGCGTCGGCTTGGCAGCAGATCCCCCCCGTCTCATCCCGAGTCGACCAGCCCGCTCGCCGTTCCAGAAGATATCCTGCGACAGCATGTAGGGCCCCCGGCGAGTGTCACAGAACTCCTGGCTTCCGCGTCGTAAGAGTGGAGAGAGACGTGCCACGACGGTTGCCAAGAGCCGAAACGGGACGCGATGATTTGTTGAGATTGTGGAGGGCGCCCGCGCTTGCGTCGGCGATGAGTGCACCCTGCACGTCGGCATCTGCGAGCGGCTCGGCCTGGTCCGCGAGCCTGCCGGCCCGCATGGAACTAACCTTGCCGAGTACCCTCTGGATCTTGGCTGCGTCCCAGTCGACCTGGACCTTGTCTAGCAAGGCCTGTTCGTCGAGCTGGTCGTCGGCTTCGAGTGCTGCCGATTCTTGGCCATGTGATTGCCCTCATCTGTGGTGGCTCCCTGATCCCTGATGGCCTGGCCGGCGTGCTCTTGAGAACACCGAGTTGGTTTGCTTATTGGTCTCTATACGTGTTGTAGAAGTCGTTCGAGACGGTGGAGAGCTTCGACTCCCGATGTGACCCAAGTCCCCTTCGACACGGAGAACCCTCAGATCCACCAAGGCTTCCACGGGTACATCCACTTCGACCCTTCGTGGCTCTCGCTGGACAATGTGTCGAATGAAAGGCAAGCAAACGATGCGGACCAGTAGGGTACCTAGCCGGCACTCCGTGTTGCATGAGGAATGGGGGCCCGACCCTCATTAGATAAGAGCCTCACTATGAGCCGTAAAGGTACACGGCCGGTTGTGCATCGAGCAGTGCCTGCAGACCAGGGAGATATTCAACTCGTGTTTCGCAGGCTTGAGTGGTCTCATCGGCGATGGAAGGAAGCTGCTCCGGTCATGACCATCGTAGCAGGCCACAAGAACCTTGGAGTAGTCACAATGTTAGTATGGTGAGCTTGGGAAATGTCATTGACGGATGTTTGCTAGCTGCAATTGAACTCACTTTATTGCGTATATGTATGTGTCGGCGGGGCTGGGCGGTCGAATCGAAGTGTGTCGCCCGGATGCCTGGAATCGTGATGTGAGCTTCCTGCCGCAATGAGACCTCCTCGAGGGTGTATATCCTCACGGTGAACATGCCCAGTTGCTCTCGCAGTGTGTGTGTGTGACCGCATGTCGCCTTGTGTAGCGACCACGAGACCGTCCTGGCCTTCGCCGTCGGCTCGTCGAGGCAATGGTCATGGTGCTGCTCATGCTTGGCCTCATCGGCCAGCTATAGTGGTTGTTAATCGCCCAGGCCCGCACAACAAAGTTACCCAGTCCAAGCTGCGATATGATCTTGCCCATGCCCTGGGCGGACGCGTTGAGCAGGCCCGTTGTGGATTTGTCGTTGGCGACCCTACTGACGTGCAAGTACACGTCATGTAGTTGTGTAGTTGATGAGGTCTCAGGGTCATGCAAGGTCCTAAGAGCCTCTTGCCTCGTACTCCACCATTCGGGTCCATCTGGAATAGAGAGCAGACTCCCCCCATGCGAGGTAAACCTGTCTGAGCATACCATGTCGCCGCGTTAGCATCCAGTCATTCATCAACGGCAACCCAAATCAACGAGGGTAGGCTTACCGTCCACGGAGCGTGCCCCAGAGCTCGGTGTGGTGGGAAGCGAAGCCCTTCGGCCGCAACACGGAGTGCCTGAGCGAATCCATAACACTACCACATCACCCGTGTAACGCAGCCCTTGTGAGTGGTACAACCCGTGCGAAGCATGTCATCTGTAACGCAACGCACCTCCGGTAGGGGAGAAAAGTAAAGCGCAGAAGTGGGGAGGCAAAACTTATTCGGTAGTATGGAATGACTGTAGTCTGTATTCTGCAGGTGGTGATGTGCACAGGAGGAAATGATGACAGACAAGTCTGGGTCCAGCGCGGCGTTATATAGCTGTGAGCCGGTGCAGTGAATTTCGCGTGGAGGCTAAACGCAGCGCCGCGCAAACAAACAAGCAAACAAACATGGAGCGTCCCGTCTGCGGCGGACGGAGTGAATCCATGGTGAGGTTGAAGTGAATCGCGGTGGGTGAAAGTGAAGTGAATCGAGGTGAAACAGCGAAGCCCCCACGGTGCCCCACCAGGCTCGCTAAACACGGCCCGTACACGCGGGCACCGTGGGGGTGGCATCCCGCTGTGGGGCCGATCGATGCACATCCATCGTGCACATCCATCGTCATCGGCAGCAGCTTCGTCGACGCACGACATCAGCGCTCAAGGGAGAAGACGGCCATCCAAGCAGCCCGTTTCCGCGAGCAGCGAGGCACACTCGGCGTTTGTTGACCGCTCTGGTGCGGGGCCCGTGGCTAGCCTTGTGCTGACGCTGTACTCCGTGTTGTCAACCCTTCCTTATAGCGCATTCGACGATCCGCGTTTTGGGCGGCAATCGCACAGTGGGAAAGGCCGCCTCGGCTATTATTGTAGTGCCCGGCTGCTGGCCGCGGGTAGGCAACCAGCCACTGGAGGACAACCGCGGCGAGGCAACGCGGGCAGGGTCCGCGTCGTCGGCAGACCACTCACTTACACCGGACTCGAAACTGGGAACACAAAGGCAACCTACGAACCGGCGAACCGGCAAAGTGCAACCCGTCGCGTCTTAAGTAGCAAACGCACACTCCACAGCGTTTCAGCAATGCATCGCACGCACCGACTCCGTATAATTTCAGCGCGGACCGTGGCACCACGCGCGATGACGTCCTTGATACGCCTATTCGCGATCCTGGCAGCGCTCGGCTTCCACCGCAGCCAACATCATGCCACTTTGCCAGCCCCGATGCGGTAATCCGATGTCGACTGTGTGCCACGCGCACGCTGGGATGTGAGTTTGCCCAAGGCAAGCCGGACTGGGAGACGTATGTCCGCTTCGCATGGCTCAGCAAAGTCTTGGCAACATCTCCCCTACGTCCTACAAACGGAATCTCCGCGGAGTTCGAACTCACGCCACCGTTGCCTTCTCTGAGGGAAGCCTCCTCATATTCCATGATGGTCATCGAGATGTCTACGTCAATCGGGTCGTCTCGTACCGCGCCCAAGAGCCAAACCACGCCCTGGCTCTTGGATCCGCTCGAGAGCATTCTGCTCCGGCGGTAATGGGAGAACCATGACGACATACCACGTCATAGGCCGTTTGTCGGTTCCAATATTACCCTTCGGTCCTGGTGAGACGTACCGGCTTGTGTTGCCTGGCCGTACGTTGTCCATAGAGACATGCGACCTTGTTCGACGGCTGGTGCGACGTGGGCTTAGACTTTAAGCTTTACCAGCCGCGTCCATCGCGACTTGGCGCACGCAACCACCCCAAACTGTGGAGACCCTGGATTTCGAAATAGGGGTCAGGTCGGGGGGCCGCATCCTCGTGGGCTCGACGGGGTACAGAGCCTTGCCTTGTGACAGGCCTTGGCGAGTGCCAAGTTGCCAACGCAACGCTCGCCCCCTCTTGGACGCACAGATGGCGACGATCACCGGACGAGTCCACTCAGAACCAACCATGGCCTCCCTCCTCGCGGTTGCAACGCCGCCGCGTGGCACGTGCCGGCCCTCGAGCAGCACCACGGCCGTGGCACCAGCCGCGGGTTCGGACGAGTGACTCTGCTCTGGCGGTGCGACTCTCGCACCGCAGCTCCGGTCCCCAATCCTAGGGCTGCCGTTGTGCGATGCCGCTGGGAATTGCCCAACGCTTCATGGGCGAGCAGCTGGACGATCGAAAAGTGGGAATCGAGATGTGGGAAGCGCCACCGGAGAAGGCCGCCAGACGCGGCTCAGACATGACGTTCCGAGCAGCGAGGCCATGCTGTTCAATGCCATCGAGGTTTGGCGCCGATGGGATATTTTATCCAAAGGCCTCCCCTTCTTGAGGCCAGCCTCGAGGTGCCAGCAACAGAGTAGATCTGCATTCATCCAATACTTTCATGTCGTATACCTAGATCGCAGCACACTACCATGATTGCGCGCTCATCCACAAACATGGCACGCATCGGCGGGCCTGCCATGATAACTCCCGGTGGCACTGCCATGGCCCGGTCCATGTCGACCTTGGTCAAGGCTGCTGCTCTCGCGGCCGCTTCTGCCTCTGCTACACTGCCCATGCCCTCGCTGCCGGCCTTCAAGACATCGCGAGCAAGGCCAGCAGCGGCAACCATGCCGCCTGGTTTCACGGCCACGGTCGGGCAGCTCGAGACATTCATCCTGCCCGAGCAGGTCTCGGGCTCCGTCTCGGACCAGGCCATGGCCACGGCTATGATCGACGCCTGGCGCCGCGACGGCATCCTGCAGGTCGGCATGTCGCAGCTGCAGCGGCGGCTGTTCCAGGCCGCCAACGCGGCGAGCAGGCGCTTCTTCGCCCGGCCACAGGGTGACAAGCAGGCGTGCGTCGACGCGCGCAGCTACGCCGGGTACGTTGCCTCGGGCGAGGAGATGACCGACGGCGTGGCCGACTACTCGGAGATCTTCACCGTGACCAAGGACCTGTCGCCGCGGGACCGGCGCGTCGCTCGCCGCTGGCCGTGCCATGGGCCGTGTCCCTGGCCGGACAAGGACATGAAGGCCGTCGTGGGCCGGTACATGGCTGACCTGGGGGCGAGTGGCGAGAAGATCCTCCGGCTGATTGAGCTGGGGCTCGGGGTGCCCACTGGGTCGTTGACGAAGCACACAAACGATGGCTGGCATCATATGCGGGCACTCAGGTGAGTCTTTACACTGCCGCTCTTCTCAACCCTGGCGGGAGTCGGTCAACTCTAACAGCAAGCGCAGGTTCCCTCCCAGGCACAGGACCAACGGCAAGGGCAAAGACGGCCGTGGCATTGGCTCTCATACAGACTACGGCATGTTAGTGCTCGCCGCCCAAGATGAGGTTGGAGGTGAGAGGCGTCTTACACAAACAACTCATGTGTGAGTGGCGACTGACTTGTCCAGGATTGTTCGTCCGGCCTCCACAACAAGGCGAAAGATTCACCAACTGGCAACAGAGCGCCGCGGGGGCCAAGGAGGACGAGTCGGGCTGGGTATACGTGCCGCCCGTGCCAGGCGTCTTCACCGTCTTCCCTGGTAAGTAAATCTCACCCACCTTCAGCACGTAGCCAAGGTGTGTAAGATCAGCCGCTGACCCTCATGCAGGCGACATGCTGCAGTACATGACCAACAGCGTGCTGCGGTCGACGCCGCACAAGGTCGGGCTCAACACGCGCGAGCGCTTTGCCTTTGCCTACTTCCACGAGCCCAACTTCCGGTCCGTGGTGAAGCCGCTGGAGGGCTACAACGGCGGGCAGGCGCCCGTCGAGGGCATCCACTACGGGACGCACTTCACCAACATGGCGCTGCGCAACTACCCCGACCGCGTCACGACGAGGCGTCTGGTGGCGGAGGACCGGTACCGGATGCTGGGCAGCCCGGAGCTGCGCGATGATGGGGCTTCATGACCAATGGGGGTCGAAGGTCGAGGGTGGGCGAGGAGGCAGGCGTTTGGAGTTTAGGTCGGGTTTTGCTAGCGCAGCGTTACCCGATTGAATGAATTTTTCCATGACTGAGTGCTCTCCGTGAATGCGGCTCAGCGTGCCGGACGCAGATGGTCATGGCGGTCGTCAGCGGAGCACTGAAGTTGCCCGGCTCTCGGAACGCCGGAGCTTCGGCCGAAAGATGGAGACAGGGGGGCGCGTAGGCCTGCCCGTTCGGATCAACGCCGGGATGTTTGTGTGACTGTGGCCCGCAACCTGCATGGCTGCCTGCCAAGCCTGCCGTCTGCCGTCTGAAATCAGGCCATTGTGCGACTGAGACAGGGCCGTGGAACCATGACATGCCGCGTCTGCGCCACGGGTGACGGGTGCTGGTTGGTCGGGGGAATACGTCGTCGTCGGGGAACATCTGCCGCACCTCGCCTCGCCCTAGGCGGGACAACCATTGTCCCTCCGGCAGGCAGTTGCTCCGGCAGTGTATCTCTCGTTCGTGTAAAGCAAAATGATTCCAGAGAGGCACTGGCAGTGATGCGGGAGGCTGAGCGATGGCGGTCGACAGGCCGAAGCGGCCAGCAAAAGCAGTTAGCCGCCATCGGTTCGGCGCTGGGCCGACCAACTCACCGGACCAAGGCTGCGTCATCGACACTCGAGAGAGGCGGCCCTTGTCCAGCTGGACAATGGCGGCTTTGCGGGGGATTCCTGGACATGTTGGGAGGGTACACATGTTGGTGACGAAGATAGATGCCTGGAGAAGCCCACCTCCGGTTCAGTGCCCGTGCCTCAGGCAGCCTGAACAGTGAACAGCGCCGGCCCAACATCGGCAACTCGCTAGCCCCAAGAAACTGCCCAGTGCCCACCCGTGTTTGTCCCTCGACTGGAGCTTCACCTCCCGTCCGCAATTTCGCCAGCGCAGGGCCCGCCCACGCCAGGGGAAAACCAGCCAGGCCCGAGCAAGGCCTGTTCAGCAGAGTCCAGCCAGTTCCGTTTCCTCCTCGACATCCGTCTCTCCTTTTCCTCTTCGTGCCGCTGTCGCCTGGTCCGCCCGTGGCTGCGCTTGTTCGTCGTCAATTGGCTGCGTTGTTTGCCATTGTTCCTTATTCAGGGTCTCGTCCTCGCGCGTCCGCAGTTGGCCGTTGCCAAACCACCACCGATTGTGCCGTTGGTGATTGTTTGCGCTACGACCACCACTCACGCGGCGCCAGCGAGGCATCTGTCAGTATAACATCCCAATGCCGTCACCGGGCAGTCCTCCCCTCGCGACCCCAGCTCCCTCGCTCCTCCCCCGCTGCCTCTGCCTCTACCCGACGATGCCCTCTCGACGCTGCCTCGCACCACCATGGGTCCCTATACCCTCAGCACCACCACCCAGAAATCCCTTTCGTCTCCACCGACATCCACTTACACTACCAACCCCTACCTAGACCGAGCCGCCGACCTCTCCCCAAGAGCCAAATGTCGTAAACCGAACCGCCGAGTCACCTTCTCCGATTCAGTCACCATGTTATCCGCCTCTTTTCTCCCCACCCGCTTCCGCGGCGAGCCCGAGCCCGCCCAGGCGCCCCCGACCCCGTCCCGCCTGGCCAAGAAGGTTGCGCCGCTGCTGCAGTTCCTCTCCAAGCTGGCCTGCTCCCACCCCATCCATACCGTTGTCATCGTTGCCGTCCTCGCCAGCACCTCGTACGTCGGCCTGCTCCAGGACACCCTGTTCGAGAGCACCGCGAGCCTCGGAAAGGCAGACTGGTCGTCCCTGGTTGACGGCAGCCGGGACCTGCGAGCCGGCCCCGACACGGCATGGAACTGGCAGAGCGTCGAGCACGGTGCCGCTGCTGCTGCCGACAAGGACCACATCGCCCTGCTGACCCTCGTCTTCCCCGATACCCTGTCGACCGACTCGCCCAGCACCGCGCCGCCATCACACGCCGTCCCGACTCCCAAGAACCTCTCCGTCACGCCCCTCCCGTCCACCGAGAACCCCTTGACCGCCTACTCCCAGGACAGCATCCTCGTCTACTCCCTGCCCTACAGGGAGGCGCCCGAGTTCGTCACCGCCATCCAGGAGATCCCTAACGAGGACGCCGAGGAGACGGTCACCCGCCATGGCCGCGAGAAGAAGATGTGGATCATGAAGGCCGCCAAGGTCTACACGCGCAGCACCATTGTCCAATGGGCCACCAACGCCTGGACAGGCTTCCTCGATCTGCTCAAGAACGCCGAGACGCTCGACATTGTCATCATGATCCTCGGATACCTCTCCATGCACCTCACCTTTGTGTCCCTGTTCCTGTCCATGCGACGCATGGGCTCCAACTTTTGGCTGGGCATGAGCACCCTCTTCTCCTCCGTCTTCGCCTTCCTCTTCGGCCTGGCCGTCACCACCGAGCTCGGCGTCCCCATCAGCGTCGTCTTGCTGTCCGAGGGCCTGCCATTCCTGGTCGTCACCATTGGCTTCGAGAAGAACATTGTCCTCACCAGGGCTGTTCTCTCCCACGCCATTGAGCACCGCCGCGCTCAGGTGCAGGACTCCCGAACCGGCAAGAAGGCCGCGGAGCTCCAGACGCAAAACGTCATCCAGTATGCCATTCAGGCGGCCATCAAGGACAAGGGGTACGAGATTCTTCGCGACTACGCCATCGAGATTGCCATTCTTGTCCTGGGTGCTGCCTCGGGCGTCCAGGGCGGGCTCCAGCAGTTTTGCTTCCTGGCTGCCTGGATCCTCTTCTTCGACTGCGTTCTCCTCTTCACCTTCTACACCGCCATTCTCAGCATCAAGCTCGAGATTAACCGCATCAAGCGACATGTCGACATGCGCATGGCCCTGGAGGCCGACGGCGTCAGCCACCGAGTGGCGGAGAACGTGGCCAAGAGCCAGGACGACTGGACCGGCGCCAATGGGCAGGACTCCAAGGACACGTCCCTCTTTGGCCGCAAGATGAAGAGCAGCAGCGTGCCCAAGTTCAAGGTGCTCATGATTTCCGGCTTCGTCCTCATCAACATCGTCAACATTTGCACCATTCCGTTCCGCAGCGCCGCCTCTCTGTCGAGCCTGCGATCATGGGCTGGAGGACTCGGCGGCGTTGTCTCCATCCCTCCGGTCGATCCCTTCAAGGTCGCCTCCAACGGCTTGGACGCCATCCTCGCGACGGCCAAGGCCACCGGAAAGTCAACTATCGTCACTATTCTGACCCCGATTAAGTACGAGCTTGAGTACCCGTCGATCCACTACGCTCTGACGTCTCCGATCGGTGACGGCGGCATTGGTATTGGCGAGAAAATCGGCCAGTTCGACGGCTATGGTGTCGGAGGCCGCATGGTTGGAAGTCTTCTGAAGAGCCTGGAAGACCCTGTCCTGTCCAAGTGGATTGTGGTTGCCCTCGCCCTGAGCGTTGGCTTGAACGGTTATCTCTTCAATGTTGCCAGATGGGGCATCAAGGACCCCAATGTTCCCGAGCACAACATCGATCGCAAGGAGCTGGCTCGCGCGCAGAGGTTCAACGACACCGACTCCGCGACCCTGCCTCTCGGGGAATACGTGCCCCCTACGCCTCTGCGGACCGAGCCCGCGACCCCCGCCATGACCGATGACGAGAGCGATGTCCTCTCCATGACAAAGCTCAAGCCGACCATTTCTTCGTCGGAGCATCGCTCGATGGACGAACTTGAGAGGATGCTGGCCGAGAAGCGCACTCATGAGATGACGGACGAAGAGGTCGTCACCATGTCCATGCGTGGCAAGATTCCCGGCTACGCTCTGGAGAAGATTCTGAAGAACTTTACCCGTGCCGTCAAGATCAGACGCACCATCATCTCGCGGACCAAGGCAACGGCTGAGCTCACCAACGGCCTGGACCGATCGAAGCTGCCGTATGAGCATTACGACTGGGAGCGTGTCTTTGGAGCTTGCTGTGAAAACGTCGTCGGCTACCTGCCCCTGCCCGTCGGTGTCGCCGGTCCCCTCGTCATTGACGGCCAGAGCTACTTCATCCCCATGGCCACCACGGAGGGTGTGCTGGTGGCCAGCACCAGCAGAGGCTGCAAGGCCATCAACTCTGGGGGCGGCGCCATCACGGTCCTGACGGCTGACGGCATGACCCGTGGCCCGTGCGTCAGCTTCGAGACGCTCGAGCGTGCCGGTGCTGCAAAACTCTGGTTGGATTCCGAGGTTGGACAGGCAGTGATGAAGAAGGCCTTCAACTCGACCAGTCGGTTTGCTCGTCTGCAATCCATGAAGACGGCCCTCGCCGGCACTAACCTGTACATTCGATTCAAGACGACGACTGGTGACGCCATGGGCATGAACATGATCTCCAAGGGTGTCGAGCACGCGCTCAGCGTCATGGCTACCGATGGCGGCTTCGAAGACATGGCCATCATCTCTGTGTCCGGCAACTACTGTATCGATAAGAAGGCGGCCGCCATTAATTGGATCGACGGGCGCGGCAAGAGCATCGTGGCCGAGGCCATCATCCCCGGAGAAGTTGTCAAGAGCGTGCTGAAGAGCGACGTCAATTCCCTGGTGGAGCTCAACGTGGCCAAGAACCTGATTGGATCGGCCATGGCTGGGTCGATTGGCGGCTTCAACGCGCACGCCGCCAACATTGTCGCCGCCATCTTCCTGGCAACCGGGCAGGATCCTGCGCAGGTTGTGGAGAGCGCCAACTGCATCACCATCATGAAAAAGTGAGTCCCTTGAAGCGTCCCGTACGGGGCAATGCGTGCTAACATGATCCTGCAGCCTCCACGGCTCTCTCCAGATCTCCGTCTCGATGCCATCGCTCGAAGTCGGCACCTTGGGCGGTGGAACCATCCTCGAGCCCCAGGGCGCGATGCTCGACATGCTCGGCGTCCGGGGCTCTCACCCGACGAACCCCGGCGACAACGCCCGGCGTCTGGCCCGCGTCATCGGCGCTGCCGTCCTGGCCGGCGAGCTCTCGCTGTGCAGTGCCCTGGCCGCAGGTCACTTAGTTCGAGCGCACATGCAGCACAACCGAAGCGCTGCGCCATCGCGGACCGGGACCCCGGCTCCTCCGCCGATGACGCCCGTGTCTCTGGCCATGACGAGTGCGCAGGAGAAGTGTGCCATGAGCGCCGCCGCTCGGGAGAGGTCGAAGCGATGAATGGGCAGGCGTGAAACGTGGGCCAGGGTTAGCCAGGCATTGCACACGGCGCCGCCCGGCTGTGTGTCGGCAAGGAGTTTTCGCATATCGGGAGTTATTCATGGAACACGCATACACCTTAGATGATATACAAGTTGCTGGGTGCTGGTCAAACCACCTGGCGCGTTATCGATATTTAATGTTACTCGAGAAATCTGTTCTTGTTGAACTGGACGTGCTTGCTTTGGTATCTCCCCCATGTGAATCATTTGCCTCCCTTTGATGTGTCGTGCAAAGTTCACAGCAGCGACTTGACTCTGGCAATCTCATCGCCCTCTGCAGATATCATCTGGACGCCCTTGGCCAAGATCTCTTGCCTGCACTCGGGCCACTTGTCTGGCATAACAGGCTTGGTCCCTTCTTCCACGACATATGACCGGAAGCCCTCGTCGAGTGCATGCTCCGCCGTGGCCTTGACGCAGAAATCCGCCGCCAGCCCAACGACGAACACGTCCGTCACGCCGTCAGCCCTCAGCCTCTGGGCGAGCCCACTGTCGCTCACGCGAAAGGGGTCGTAGAAGGCCGAGTACATTTCGACGCGCGGGTCGATGCCCTTGTCGATGACGGCGTGGACGCGCGCGACGTCGAGCTCGGGGACGAGCTGCGCGCCGGGGGAGCCCTGGACGCAGTGCGCGGGCCAGAGGGTGGTTTCGTAGGAGCGGGACGGGTCGGAGGGGTGGGTGACGGTGGTGGTGGACGTGAAGGGGGGGGAGTCGGCGTGGTTGGCGGCGAAGGAGGTGTGGTTTGGGGGGTGCCAGTCGCGGGTGGCGAGTTTGAGGGCGAAGGGGAGGGCGAGGAGGCGGTTTACGATGGGGGCGATGGAGCGGCCGTTGGGGACGGTAAGGGAGCCATTCTACACGGACGCGGATGAGTTTGCGACGTGTTGGTGGTGGTGACTGTGAGTGAGGCGGAGGAGCTGGAGGTGGTGGGGTTGATACGCACGGGTGGGCAAAAGTCTTCCTGAAAGTCGACGATGATGAGTGCCGGCTTGAAGGGCCTGGCGTGGGCCATGGTGTTGGTTTGGCGTGGTGTCGGTGAGATGAAGTGAGGTTGGCGATGATGAGTGGTGTTGCTGAGCAAGGGACGTGAGTGAGCGCGGTTTATGGACGCCGATGTCTCGGCCCCACTTCCGGAGAGGGGCTCGGCTCGATGCGGTGGACGGCCAGAGGAGTAAGCTGGGAGCTGTTTGTTGCCTGAAGCAGTGAAGAAATGAGAAAGTTCGACCGCGGTTGACAGCAAGACTTTTACTCCTTGACGGTCGAATATATGATTGGGCGGAAGGTGGCGAGTCGATTGCCTTTGGGACAGTGTCCTTGTACTGTGATGCTTGCCCGACATGGGAGAGGCAAGATTGGGCGTGTATGTGATTTTGGGTCAAGGAGACTCGAGCTCTGGAGGTGTACAAAGTACAACGAGAGTTTGCTTGCGATAGTTGGCGTTGGGAGTGTGCTCCGTCCATGAGGAGGAACATGGAGCCTGAATCAGTGGAGTCGCAACAAACCCTGTCTAGCGCCCGAAAATTCTTCCCAGCGTCTATCCATACAGCTCCATCATGGGGTTCTCGAACAAATTTTACCTCGGGAGGTTCTTAAAGCAAATACGGCACCTCTCGTTTCCAACACACCAGCAACGGGACGCACCCGCAAGCGAGCACAACTTGCCGCAGACCGGGCCCGGTTAGCTCAATCGGTAGAGCGTGAGACTCTTACTTTCAGAGTAACACGAAATCATCTCAAGGTTGCGGGTTCGACCCCCGCATCGGGCTTTTCCTATAAAAATTCCAATATGATTGAGATCTAGCGGGTGTTGACCCGGTGCTGTTTTTTTTAATACCTTTGGAAAATCCCCCTTTTTATAGGCCGCGGACGAGGGAATGTTCTTGAGAGAATGCAAGGCAACGAGGAGCACGTGACACCCGCTGAGCGAGGTTCTCCGGATCGCTTCGCCCGGTTAGCTCAATCGGTAGAGCGTGAGACTCTTAAAAGAGTGCACGACATCTCAAGGTTGCGGGTTCGACCCCCGCATCGGGCTTTTCCTACAAGTACAATGTGATTGAGGTGGCGGGTTTCTTTTTTGGTGGTTTGTTGTACCTTTTTGTGTTTTTTTCTCGTTACATTGAAGGAAGGACGTCTGGATCTGGACTGCTGTGTAAGGTGACTGCGTGCTGACCATGCTCTCGACCGCATATTCAAAGCTATCCAGCATCTCCCCATTGATGAGATGAGTTCACGAGCCACACATTAATGTCCATCATATCAACGCTTTTTACAATCAATCTGTTGAAACGGGGCGTCTTTTTAATTGCAGGGTGAGCTGGCTTGCCAGTGGATAGGCCGCTTCGTATCCGATGTATGTGGACGTTGTGGCAGGTACGTTGATAGCTGAAGACTATAGTGGAACTCACGGGAGATGGGCTGACTGGAATGATTATTACAGGAAGCGAGAGGAAGAAATCTGCTGCGCAGCTCGAGGAGAATTGATTGTGGCATGTGATGAAGACTGATGATGTCTATCCTCGTTCCAAGTCGGCTGAGGCCACCATTGGACTTGACTTACACCGCATGCTGGCAGGACGTTGAGTCGTAGCAAGGTTGCATGACGCCCATGTATCTTGTCCACGGTGGTGCACGAAGACGAGTGCAGGACTACCGTGTTATTCTGCCGAATCTACATTACAGAAAACCTGTTTTCCGAAACCTAAGGCTGAGGGCGGAAGACGGATGCTAGGCATGCTCCCTGCGGGAGGCGAGGCAAGCCATTCACGGTTCCGGTATTTGACCCCAACAGCGCAGAGATTTGGATGTAGACGTCGACTCAGAAGCATCAACACTGTTGGCCGGCCATTTAACGCGCTGCATGGGTGCGTCTGCGTGGTAGTCTCGCGTCCCTTTCGATAAACATCCGTCGACCTAAACTTGCTGCGTCCCCGCATTTAATGATAAACGAAACTTCGGCATGGATAGCTTGACGAATATGTATCAATGAGCCACAAAGCTACTATAAATATACTGTGCGTATATGAGAAGCTTAACGAACCTGCCACCGAGGCCGACGAGTCCGCGACTGGATGAGCTGAATGGGGGCCTGCGCGGAAAATTTGGGCGCCGGAATACCCGGCAATGTAAACAAGAATTCCCTTGCCCTAGTCCGCCCAATCCTTTCCATTCTCCTTTGTTTATGGCGTTTGTTCAGACGCTGAATTCGCATTGCTGGCGCCATGTCCGTCTCTGGATATGGAGCCGAGATCGTGGGTGGCTTCAAGGTCGCATTGCTCCAAAACGCCACAGCGAATGACACTCACCAGAGACGCAGCAAAGCCCGCGCAAAAATCTTTCAAGAACCAAGCTAGACCGTAAAAGACCCTCGCCGCTTATGCAAGTTGCCATGGCCACGTTCCGCCCCGAGCCGCATGGAGGAGGCTGAAGTGTCCTGTGCAGAGTCGCAGCACCATTAACCCAGGACCGAGCTAGAGCGTGGAAGGACCCCGAAGGCTTACTTCTCATGCTGCCATTCTCAATTTGAATTTTATCTCGAATTTGCGAGGGAAAAGTTAAGCTCCGGGGCCACGAGCAAGATTGTTCGGCGTTCGGCGCAAAGCCACCGAGGAACTCGACCGAAGCCCAGGGAAGACGCCCAACATGCTGCAGGAAGACCGTGCTCACGACTGATGTCAGTATGCTCTACAAGCCGAAGCTGGACGTCTCGAGTGCCAAACGCAGACGTAAAGGGCCATCAGCCCGTAGCTAGCAACGAACCGCGCAGAGCCCCCGGGACGAATGAACCATCTTGCACGCTCCCATGTTCATGTCGACTCCCTCTCAAACTCGCAGGCCAAACCCCAAGCACCAATCATAAATTCGCACCCGCACCTACTAACTCAAAGCTCACGGCCGGCCCTGTTGGAGAACCTTATTTCCTCGCCGACGCCATGGCGCCGCCGCCCCCTTGGCAGGCATGAACGCCTCCGGATACAAACCCACGCCCAAAAAAGAACTTGCTACGCCAAGGCGGTCACGAAAAGGATTCAGAACAGAATGGATTCTTAAGAAAAAAGAAAACACGATGCGCCTAATCTGACCGAAAGGTTCGAAAAAGTCTGAATTGTCGGCGTAATCAGCCAGTTCCCCCAGATCACTTCCCCATTCCAGCTCATATAAAGCCCCCCCCTGTCCACTCCCAGAGTCCAGTCTTCTCTCCTTCCTACATCCATCTTCTTTTCTTTCTACATCAATTGTCTTTCCTTTCTATATCAACTTCTTACACACGCACACACAAACAAACACACACATCTATATTGACACTACACCATCACTCCATCGGCACACTCCCTTGCCTCACCATTAGATTCCCTCTACACACTCTTCACCTCATCCCCCATCACATCTCCGCAATGTCCCCGCAACAGCAGGACGGAGTGACTGTGATGATCCCCCTTGACCCCGACTCTCCCACCTTCGTGGACCGGACCCGCGGTGTCGCACTCGGTCCAACCCTCCACCACACTCTCCCGGCCCCCCTTATTGAACCGGCCATTTCCAAGATCCTCGAGGAGGTGAAGCGGTCTAAGGAAGCCGCCCAGGCACCCATTGGAACTGGCAGGCCTGCTGGTTGCTTTCGAGTAAGTCTTCCTACATCTTCCTGACAAAGCACTGAAACTCTATCGACGCCATGTGTGGACTTTACGACTAACTGAGTTTCTGCAGGACCCAGCGAAAGAGCCTCCTGAGATGGACAAGTACGAGGCCCTCGGCATCCCCCGCCCTGCACCCAAGGGGTGCCTCAAGCCCCAGGGTAACGGCAAGGGCAAGAACAGGGAGAAGCTCGTGAGATTCAACGACGACGCCCTCGCTGCCTGCCTCAAGACAGGCGCCCGGGTTGAGCCCCGGGGCAATGGCGAACTCGCCAAGCAGCGCTTCGAGGCTGCCCACCAGGAGCTCAAGGCCCGGAAAGCCCACCAAAAGCTCAAGGCCCGGAAAGCCCACCGGGAGCTCAAGGCCCGGAAAACCCACCAGGAGCCCAAGGCCCGGAAAGCCCACCAGAAGCCCAAGGCCCAGAAAGACCTGCTCACCGACGAGCCCGCGCTCGACCAGCTGCCTCCAAGCCCCATTGGAGCGAAGACCGACGGCCCTCGCAGCGCCGTCATCAATGCCCGGCTGGAGGAGGCCTGGCACAACGCCAATGCCCTGAGCAAGAGGGCCATCGAGAGAGGGTACATGGACTTTGCACACTATGTATGCAAATGGGGCTCCAAGAGGCACCAGGTACTGTCTGCGGTGCAGACCAAGTTCGAGGGCGTGCCGTTCGGCAGCTTCGAGGGTCCGGAGAGGGAGTACGCCATCGATGGCGGGGTAGAGTTGGTTTCGTTGTCGCATTGGTACCACGACATTGCAACAGCAATGTCGGAGCCCCGAACGCGGTCGCGTTACCGCGTGGTAGAGTGGGCAGGGGATGAGAAGTTCTGGGAAGAGGAATCAGAGCAGGATAGAATCCAGCGACGGAACTTGTTGATGGCGAAATGAGGGTGGTGTTTTGGATCATTGGAGTTTTTGGACACGGTTGGATACCCAGGGCTGGAATTGGCTACAGCATCGAGTGTTTTGGAGAATGAATACGAAAGCGCCGCTTTATGTGACTGAACTTGACAAAAAGTAGCATGTACGAAGCCAGCCCATGATCCAACGACGCAAGGAAACCCAGGGTTCGTCCGCTTATCTGGGCAATCAAGAGTCTTTCTTGCAGAAGCTACGCCGCCGCCTCGTTTGCTTCTGAACTCGTATGCTGCTGGGCTTGGCATCAAAAGCGCTAAGAGAATCGTTCAAGTCAGCTCATGTGGTCTTCTGTCAGAACACGTTTTCAACTCACCGGTGGTATCGCAGCAGACTATTGCTGCTGTCCCCGAGACCACCCAGGCCCGCTTCTTGGAGCTCGCGGTGCAGCGGTAGGTGCCTGGGGGCAAGTGACGGACGAGCCACGAGGATGTCAGAGATGGCCGAGTCGGGAAGAGAAGTCGACAAGGCCGAAGAGACGGAAGCCGCTCCAACGCTCTCCGGCTCGATACAGAGAGATGCTGACTGGGTCTCAATGACTGGGTCTGGCCGGCCGAGTTTCTCGCGATGGCCCTGCTCCAAGTCGGTTGCTTCGGCTGCTTCCAGTTTTCTCTTGTGCGAGGTGTGTTGATTCGAGGCGCGTGGCTCGCTCAACGGCCCTTGGGGCTCGCCATTGTCACATTCGACGTACTCCCAGCTTGAGGTGGGCGGATCGACAGAGCTCCCACCCCCGCACACTGGAGACGCCGCAGCGATTCCCTCTCGCTCAGGCCCAGAAGAGGGACCAGACACACGGAGACCGACTCTTGGGCACCGAGAGAGCCGCAAGAGCCGCCGTTCGTGCTCGTTTTTGTCCATCAAGTATGCCTCCAATGGGAGGACGGGCGAGGACGACGATGGAAGGCTCGGCTCGGAGGGCAGAGGCGGGCATGTATATGCTGCACTGGAGTCTCGGCGCTTATCCATCACCTCGAGCTCCAGAGGCTCCATCAGCAGCAACGGCGACTTGGCCGAGTCGCAGTCGTCAACTTGACGAAGCTGGTGGAGGACAGAAACAGAGGCATGAAGAGACCTGTTGGGATAACTCAGAGATGCCACCTTGACAAGAGATATGTGGGAATATAGACTCACGGTGCTTTGCCGGATGAATGGCCATCCAGGCTGATGCTGCTGCTCCGACTCGCCTGCACGTTTCCCAGGGCCTTTGCGCTGCAAAACGACGGCCGACTCCCCTCGATGCCCCGAAGCGAGTCCATGATGGCTGAAGTTACCGGTGCAGTTGCTGGTATGGAGAGAGGAGCTCTTTGAGGGAAGCAAGTAGGATTCCGCTAGCCAGAGGGGGGGTTGGCCACGCTCAGCACATCACACCCAGGCTCCGGCCATGGCTTTTAAGAGCATGGGGCAGTGGGAGGAGCTGGAGGGATAGCCAACGGCCAAGCCGCTGGGAAATGACAAGATGCAGTAGCTTGCCGAACCGACGGGTTGGAACGCGATCAGTCCATCTCCCTACTGCAAGGCAGCGGCGCCACGAGTCGTCCCGGGGGTTCGGATAGCCTTTCGAGTCCCTGTGCTGGCTCGTCTCCCCTCTTTCCTCTCTTCTGCATGGTACTATGCCGCCAAAAGACGGTCCAGAGATCCCTGGCGCGAGAGGCGAGGATCCCACCGCCTGGACGCCCAGCCGCATGATGGAGCAAACGGCCAATGGACTGGTTGCGCATGTTGCTAGCGCGGACGCCTTCCCAGCCTAGTTCCCGCTGGATGGGATGCTCGTGTCCGAGGTGGCGGGCCGCGACGCTTCCGCGGCGCACTTGGCGTGGGGCCGAACCACCTCGTTGGGTCGGCCGCAGACAACATGCACTGCCACCATGGATGGGCACGACGGCAGTCGGACACGGCGAGCAGCGAGGAGCGAGGAAGACGTAGTCCGTACGGAGTACCACATCAAGCCCCCCAGGCCAAAGGCGCGAGAGGCCTGTTGGCGGCCCGAGAAAATCTGGCCGCGTGGCATGTTGGTCCATCAGGAACGAGGACGGGGAGGCCTGAATGCAGCCCAGACTGTCTCTGGCGTGACACGCGGCTGGAGATTGGACATCCCACGGCGCCCTGGAGGGGGTGTTTAGCGTTACCAAGCTGTCGGTGCTGGTGGGTGTCTTTCCACGCGGAACGGCCGAGTTGCGGCTGGTCTGGTCGAAGCGATGGCTTTGGTTGGCTCGCTTGGTGCCGTCCAGACTCCAGACCAGGATGCAGCTCTGTCGGAACTGCTGCGACGGCTCCTGCGCTGTACCTTGACAGTCACCCGCCTAGACCAGGCAAAGCCCTGCGACGGGCAGGAGAGGAACGATCGCCGTGTGAGGGCCCATCGTTGAGCGCGCTGCTCAACTCAAGACATGCTTGTGCCGACAGGCTCCCGAACGGGTGCAATGCGAGTGCTGTCGTAAGCGTGGGAGGACAGCGGAGTTATGCAACTCCAGCAATAGACGCAACAGACGCAACTGTTTGCCCAGGGGCTGGCTGCAAATGAAAGAATCGGAGCTCTGCAGATTTGTCGGCCTGAGCGACGTCGGATTCATTGCTTGGTCCCGACTGCGTGGCCTTGGCTGTGGGAGGCTGGGAGCGTACATAATGCAGGTGATGGAATGCCATCGTCCAGAAGACGAGACTCAGGAGAGGATGGCATGGCATGCGCAGGCTTGCAGCAAAAAAGCAAACAAAGGCGACAGGCGACAAGACGAAGGTTTGCTACCCCTCAGCACGCGGCTCCAGGGGCGTCATGGTTGGTGGTTCGACTGGTGTGAATGAGAGCCGCAGCCGATCTGTCAGTTTGGCTGGACCTCGAGTGCGGAAGGGTACGACGTAAGCGTCCATCATATCGGCAGAAGTCCCGATGGATGGTGTCTTCGACTCGCTCGATCGGCGGATTCTGCACCCGTCGTCAGCTGAGGGCAAGGGGGCATCTCCAGTCGCATCTCGTACGGTTTCCTCGGACCGCCATGTGCAGAGGCTGTGGAATTGGCCAATGGCTGGCGGACAACGCACGACGCACAGCAGCATCCAGGCACTCTGATGGGTCTGACGCACCGATTGGTGCTTCGCGTCGGTGCCTCGTAGCGCAGCGCTCGTGCGCCAGAGGAGGGAGGATGCAGATTGGGGATGAGGCTGAGGCTGGACTGGGATGTCTGCTGCGATGGAAGGGATTGTGTCCTGACTTGTCTCTCTGGTCACTGCATCTGAGATGAGGCGGCCGCTCCTTCTCGTCGCCGATCGGTGGAATGTCGGCGCCAAGAGCCGGCATCCTCTCCCGGGCCCCCGCCAATCCCCCGGCTTTAGCGGCAACAGCGCTGGCGATGGCTGCTACGGCACCTCTCCCTCACGAGTAAGCTGCTGGGCCGATTGTCCCGCGAAGGCGCGACACTCCGGCCCGGGACCTGCGGAAACGACGTCATCCTGGGACATGGGCCGGGGCGAGCTCGCCATCAAAGATTCAGGTGCCTCTTTTCCCTCTTGTGTTTTCTGTTCTTCGTGCATCGAGATGCTTCTTCACGCTCTGGGTCGTTGAATTGCACCGCGTCACAGAGCACGGCATCACAGACATCATGGCTTCCAAGGACGAGCTGCCCAGCTTCACGCCCAGCGACTACGTCAAGTTCTTTGGCGCAGGCGCGCTGGCCGCGACGTCCACCCACGGCGTAAGCACGGCTTCCCGCAGGAAGAGAAACATGTCAAGAGACTGGCATTCTGACTCTGGTTGACAGGCCGCCACGCCCATTGACGTGGTCAAGACGCGAATCCAGGTCGACGACGCCATGAAGGGCCTCAACATGATCCGCGCGGGCCGAACCATCGTCGCCAGAGAGGGCGCGTCGGCCCTGCTCACAGGCTTCGGCCCGACGGCCGTGGGATATCTCGTCCAGGGCGGCGCCAAGTTCGCCGGCTACGAGTTCTTCAAGAAAAACTACATCTCCCTGCTCGGAGGCCCCCGCGAGGCCGTCGACTACCGCACCTCGGTCTACCTGGGTGCCAGCGCCTCGGCCGAGTTCTTTGCCGACATCCTGCTGTGTCCCCTGGAGGCGACTCGCATCCGCCTCGTCTCGCAACGAGGCTATGCGAGTGGCCTCGCCTCGGGCTTCACGCGAATGGCCCAGGAGGAGGGCTTCCGCGGCTTCTACTCGGGATTCGTTCCGCTGCTGTTCAAGCAGGTACCCTTTGCCGTCGGGCAGTTTTCTGTGCACGAGCTAGCCAACGAGATCATCTACCGGGCCATGGGGCCGGAGCGCAAGGCCAAGCTGACGCACCTGGAGTCGACGGGCGTGGAACTCACCTCGGGCCTCGTTGCCGGTGCGGCGGCGGCGGTGCTCTCCCATCCGGCGGACACGTTGCTGTCGGCAATCAACAAGGGCGCCGGAGATGCGAAGCAGGGCGCCACCAGCAGGATGTTCCAGCTTGCCCGCGAGTTTGGCCCAAAGCGGCTGTTGTTGACCGGCCTGGGGCCGCGTGTGGTTATGACCTGTGGCCTTGTGTCGGGGCAGTTTGTCATTTATGCCCAGTGCAAGGCCCTCACCGGAGCGCCGCCGGGCATCGAGATTCACAAGGAGACGGCGCTGCGATAGCCGACACGGGGGCGGCTGTACCGGGCGGGTACAATGCGCTGGCAGGGACTGGCATAAAAGGTGGGTGATTGATCGCTTGGCCCGGTGAGCAATCTGTTGGATCAACGCTTGTATCGGAGCCTTGAACTAATAGCACTTTAACTTTACCCAAGCAATGGCGGCCCTGCTACGAAGTACTGCAGGTGGCTATTCATGCTATTGAGCACCAGATTCAGGGTTCTCACCACGATGGCCATACCTAATACGGACTACCTACCTACCTAGGTACCTAGGTACTAATGAACGTGCTGGTAGCAAACGAGTGGTGCCGCGCACCTCGCACGCAGCCTCTCCGTACTGGATACATAAACTACATGCCTAATCGGGCTGGCGGCGAGTAGCAGCTACTTTCCCGCAAAGTGTCGACTTCCGTCTGCGTGCAAGTGGTCAGGCAGGCGCCAGCCACGGCGCCACACACCTACCGTAACGGGACGGGGCCCGCTAAAGTTTACGGGACTGTAGGGCAGGCATCAAGGCCTCACCTCCATTAGCCTCCCCATCGCCATCTCCAATCCCCCCCGATCTGCATTATTTCCCATCCCAGCCTATCCTCCTCCATCGCCGTCCGGCCAAGTCCTCGTCCGTCTTGCAGCGTCTGGACACGTGCCCAACTAGGGACGTGCCTGCTCGATACCCCGTCGTTTTCTTGCGGCGGACCGCGGTACGTGCGTCCACCAGGATCGAGCACAATGGCCTCCCGTCTCCTTACCAATGGCCTCCCGTCTCCTTTCCATCTGCGGCCGTGCGCACGCCGAAGCAAAAAAACTTCCTCAAACTAACGTGCTGGCTCTTCTCTCTAGTCGTTGATTCGCATTCGCTTCCAGGCCTCGATACGCCCATCTCGATGTATTAGACCCCATCGTTTTCGCCCCCGCGCGTGCATATTCTCTTCTCGTCCGTCGTCTCAGCATCAGGCTTGCGCCATGAAGGTTGCGTCGCTCATTGGCCTGGCCGGCCTGGCCGCGCTGTCCCATGCCTCCCGCGCCCCCCGAGACTACGACAACAACGACTACTACGTCCTCCACATCGACCCGTCAACACTGGCCGAACATGTCGCTGCGCGTCTCGGTTTGGAACATCAGGGCCAGCTGAGCGAACTCACGGACCACCACATCTTCCGCGCGCCAAAGGCCGAGCACGACATTGTCAAGAGGGAGATGCACGAGCACAGGCGAAGACGGCGCGACCTTGGAGTCCGCCATGTTCTCGACGGTGTCCTGCTCGCCACGAAGCAGGAGGCTCGCATGCACTTGGAGAAGCGCGTGATCCCGCCACGCCCCAGGGAAGCCCTCGACTCCCGTGCAGTCGGGAAGCCGGTCGCTGCCGCCGTCCAGAAGCAGTCCCAGCTCATGAAGACGCTGGACATTGCGGATCCGATATTCACCGAGCAGTGGCACCTCTACAACACCGTTCAACTCGGCCATGATGTCAACGTCACGGGCCTGTGGCTGGAGGGCATCACTGGCAAGAATGCGACTGTCGCTATCATCGACGACGGCATCGACATGCACAGCCTTGATCTCAAGGACAACTACTTTGCCGAGGGCTCCTGGGACTTCAACGACCATGGCCCGGAGCCAAAGCCGCGGCTGTCGGACGACAGGCACGGTACCCGCTGCGCAGGCGAGGTTGCCGCGGTTCGCAACGACGTGTGTGGCCTTGGTGTTGCCTACAACTCCCGGATTGCCGGCATTCGCATTCTCAGCAAGCCCATCTCCGACGCAGACGAAGCCGAAGCCATGATCTACAAGTACCAGGACAACCAGATCTACTCTTGCTCGTGGGGGCCCCGAGACGATGGCAGATCCATGGAGGCCCCTGGTGTTCTCATTCGGAGGGCAATGCTGCAGGGAATCCAAAAGGGGCGGGGCGGCTTCGGGTCCATCTATGTCTTTGCTAGCGGCAACGGCGCCGCGAGCGACGACAATTGTAACTTTGACGGATACACCAACTCCATCTACAGCATCACTGTCGGTGCCGTGGATCGAGCCGGCCAGCATCCTTACTACTCGGAGCATTGCTCGGCTCAACTCGTGGTCACGTACAGCAGCGGCAGCGGTGATTCCATTGTGAGTTGTGCACTCTGCTTGATTGCGCATTGTCCCTTTGCTGACCAGGATAGCACACGACTGACGTGGGGACCGACAAATGTGCCACGGGCCACGGCGGCACCTCTGCTGCCGCCCCTCTTGCGGCCGGTATCTTCGCGCTGGTCATGCAGGTGCGGCCTGACTTGGGCTGGAGAGATCTCCAGTACCTTGCCATGGATACGGCAAAGCCTGTCGCGGACGAGAACGCCGGCTGGCAGGAGACGAAAATCGGCAAGCAATTCAGCCACGTCTTCGGGTACGGCAAGATCGACTCCTACTCGCTCGTCGAAAGGGCCAAGACGTGGCAAAAGGTCAAGCCCCAGTCCTGGTTCTTCTCGCCGTGGCTTCACGTCAAGAAGGCCATCCCCCAGGGACAAAACGGGCTGGCTGTCGAGTTTGACGTCACCGAGGACATGCTGAAGAAGGCAAACTTGGCACGCCTGGAGCACGTTACGGTCACGATGAACGCGGAACACACGCGTCGTGGTGATTTGAGTGTTGATTTGATCAGCCCCGAGAACGTGACCAGCCACATTGCGACAGCTCGTAAGGACGACAACCACATGGGTGGATACGACGACTGGACGTTCATGAGCGTCGCTCACTGGTAAGTTCACCACGGTGGATGACTTGTTGGGGATGTTGGCTGACGCGTGATTTTCAGGGGTGAATCGGGAGTCGGCAAGTGGACCCTGATTGTCCGGGACACCGTGGAAAACGAGCACAACGGCACGTTTGTCGACTGGCACCTGAAGCTGTGGGGAGAGTCGGTTGACGCGAACAAGGCGACGCTCCTGCCCCTGCCCAACGCTAATGACGACGCGGAGCACGATAAGATCTCGTCGACAGTTACGCCACCTGCAGCAACCTCGACGGTCGCGACCAAGCCTGAAGCTACACACGACGATACCGTGACGAAGCCGACAGACCACCCGGAACGGCCCACCAAGGCCGGGCCTAGGCCGACGGAAACGGATGGCCAATCGGCGACCAGCACCGACGTGGCCCAAGAGACCACGCCGACGCCGACTGCATGGATCTCCAAGTTCCCCACATTTGGCGCCTCCAAGACGGCCCAGATGTGGATCTATGGCGCGCTGGGCCTCATCGTCGCCTTCTGCATCGGCCTGGGCATCTACCTCTTTGTCGCCCGCCGCCGCCGCCTCAGGAACAACCCGCGAAACAACTACGAATTCGAGCTCATCGACGGCGAGGAGCGCGACGCCCTGAAACCGGGCGAGAAGGGCGCAGCGGGCGGCAAGAAGGGGCGCCGGACCCGGGGCGGGGAGCTCTACGACGCTTTTGCCGGCGGGAGCGACGACGACGACGAGTTTGACGAGTACAGAGACCGGTCGGCGGAGAGGCTGGACGGGGTCCTCGAGGCGGACCGGTACGTGGTGGGCGAGGAGAGCGACGAAGAGGGCCACGACGAGGGCCACGGCGGGGGCCACGGCGGGGGCCACGGCGAGGGCCACGACGAAAAGGGCGAGTCGAAGCCGTTGGGCGGCAGTCGCCGTTGAGGATGGGCATAGGTGATGGTGGCAGAGGAGGGGGGAGATGTTGGCGAAGTGTCGTTTGGTATACCACGGTGAAGAACTTTAGCAGTACCTGCATGGAATAACAGGAGTTTTGTCTTTACGTACTGCTGGTGTCTACTAGAAGCATTATGAATAGAACTTTTTGAAGGTCTTGGAATCTCGTGCTCTATCAAGCCAGACCGGCCTCGTAACTAATGTGATGAATTCCACGTTTGACGGGTGCCTGTCCACCCCAACGCCCATAACGCCCTGCCCCGTTGGTACATTCAGCCTACCTTGGGTAAGGAATCCTCCGTCTACAGATGGGGGTGGAGGTGCGTCACAGGGCCACGGCCTCGCCGCCCTCGCGTTGCATCTCCAGCACGTAGCTTTCCCACAGCTCGGCGACGTCGCCGTAGAAGGCGACGTGGGCGTCGGCCAGGGCGCCGAGCTGGGCCTTGAACTCGGCGCGCTTGATGCGCTCAAAGTCGGCGACTTCGTGGACGACCTCGTCGTCGAAGAGGTCGCTCGTGTGGCGGGCGCGCTCGACCTCTGCGGTGAGCTCCTCGACGCGCAGCTCGAGCTTGCGGGTGCGCTCGCGGCGGGCCTGGCCGTGGTCGACGCCGCGGACGTCCTCGATCTTGGCGCGGATGAAGCCGCCGGGGCCGCCGCCGTGGCCGGCGTGGCCGGCGTGCAGGGCGTCGCGCTCGGCGGTGGACTTGTTGAGGTACTCGGTCAGCTGCTCGTAGTCGAGCTGCTTCTGCTCGCGGGCGCGGAGGAGGTTGCGCAGGGAGAGGGAGTAGGCCTGCATGTCGCGCAGGGAGCCGAGGTAGTCCTGGTCGGTGAGGTCGCGCAGGCGGCGCAGGTGGGCGGCCGTGTCCTCGACCGAGGCGGCGAAGGCGTGGACAGCGGGCTCGACGCCGGGCTCGAGGACGAGGAGCCTCTGGAACTGCTCGGCGAGGTCCTTGAGGTCCGTCTCGAGGTCGGCCTCGCGGCGGACGACGCGCGCCACCACCTTTTCGATGTGGCCGAGGTCCTCGTCGAGGCGGTCGCTCTTGTCCTTGACCTCGATGAAGCGGCGGTCGGGCTTGTGCACCTTTGTGAAGGCGTTGATGAAGGTGTCGGCGAAGTTGTCGAAGACGCCGCTGGGGCCGGGCCCGCCCTGGTCGCTGCCGGCGACGCTGGCGCGGGCGCTGCGGCTGCGGACCGTGGCGTTCCAGTCGGGGCTCTCGAGGAAGACGTGCAGGATGGGGGCGCGGCGCAGCGCCGGGTGCAGGGCGAGGCGGGCGAGGAAGCGCTGCAGGGAGTGGGCGCGGCGCGCCGTGAAGTCGGCGCCGAAGCGGTCGCCGCGGACGTACTCCATGCGCTGCTTGTCGGGCAGCGGCGGGACGGCGGCGGCGGGATAGTCGCGCGTGAGCTGCTTGTAGAGGAAGACGAAGTCGGTGAAGCGGCGGCGGACCGTGGTGGTTTGCTTCTGGAAGGACGGAAAGGTCGACTGGGGCCGGGGGGCGTTAGCCACGGGTGCATGCACAGCGGTCGAGAGGGGGGAGAGTACGTTGGTTGTGATGAGGTACGACACAAAGGCGTCCTTGCTGCCGTCATTCTCCTTGAGCGGCGCCCCGACGCGGCACTCGAGCCGCTCCTCGC
>PKSG01000710.1:294-11968 GCA_002916505.1 Tolypocladium paradoxum
GAGTTCTTATTATGCTCTTACCTAATTAAGTTCTTATTATTATGCCTATATAAGTACGGGCATTATACTAAGTATTTATTTTACTCTTACTTAATTATAATAACATAGCCTTATATATGCATAGTAATATTATATTACTCTTATTAAAGTAGCTTAAGAATAAAGTAACCTCTATAATTTTAAGAAATAATTAAAAGTAAATTACTTATAAAAGGCTATATTATATATATATTAAGAACTATATATTAGCTTTCCTTATTAATTTGCTATATAGCTTAATAAGGGTTCCTTATATTACTAAGACTTAGTACTATTTAATTTTACTGAGTTTTTATATTAAAATATACATATGTTATTATTTATAATAGACACGCACGCACATAATAATAAGTAAAGCCAGAGCCTATTAATGTGGCAAATCCTATAATAATAACATAAATTATCTACTATAACTATCTATTTCATTTATATGCTGCAGGCGGCGGTGGCGGCACTCCAATACCAAAGCCCGTACTACCAGGGGTAGGTGGGTGCCAAGATAGCGGCGGCGGCAGGTGTCGTCCAGAACTACTCGCTACTTGGTAGTGCCCTTGTCGAGGTGCTCGGTTGTCTGGGCCGTAGTAGATTGGCTCACGATGTCCACTACTAGTACCCAGTCGGTCAAGACGTGCACCTCCATAGCTTCGCCCTGCACGGCTAGCTTTCCCTCGAATAACCTCAATGTCACTTTTCGTTAGAGCGAGAGCCGGCAGCTGCGCTCCTCGGAGGAGCATCGACTTATGGGTCTGCGCTGACTGGGGCATGTCATAGTAGACGCTGTGGAGGTCAGGAGTTAGCAGTGTCAATAGGAAACATGTGGTTTGGGCTCATACCTCACGGACCGGTCATAGTCCAAATCTGGCATCGTATAGCTATCCAGGGGGTAACGCAACGTTCCGTGGGGTACGTACTCGTTCTGCTTCTCTACCTTGCCGGAGAGGCCATCGCTTACCTTGGGGTTAAGCTTGAGCCTCGACGAACCTTGCCGCTTGGAGTAAAATCTGGTCAGGACCTCGTCGTACAAGCGCTCGTGGCTGTCAGAGAAGAGGAGGACATCTCTCCCCGTGCTGTTTCGAGCAGTGTCCTGGGGGCTTAGTAGCGGGTACTTGCGTTGGACGGCAGCGAGCAGTCGGGGCATGTCGATAAACGGCAACAGAGCCACGCCCTGCCAGGCCATCTTCTTGCCATTCAGATCAACCTCAAACTCCTCCGGGTAGAAGTCAATGATCTCGCTATCCTTGTCCACCATGAGGTCGTGGAAGACTTCAGGGAGCGCATGGCGAGATGCGGCAGGCAGGACACTCATCAATTGTTCAAAAGGCCTGGATATAATTCCCTTCTCGAAAGAAATATCCATCTGGGCCAAATCCTTGAAGTCAGCCGCAAAGGGCGCATAGTGGTAAGGGTAGTACCACTCCCAGGAAGGGCATCCTTGAAAGTAGTACAGCAACACCCACGCCAGCCCTTCAGCATAAGCGCGAGCTACCGTGCGACGGAAAGCGACATCGTTGGGGTCCTTGTGAAACTTTTGCTGGTAGTAACGGTCTGCATATCCATCCTCCCACAGCCGAACTGTGTCAACCGGGCCGTCCACGGGTGTCGCAGCCGTAGAGGCACTTGGGGATCCGTTCTGACCAGGGGCGGCAGCTTCGTCAAGGGCAGACGCTTTGCGTTTCCCAAGGGCTGACGACGATGCTCCTTCAGGGTTGGCGTTATCTGAGTCTGGTGTTCGTGTCTCGCCGCGCAACTGGTTCTTGAGGACGCTTGCTGCACTCTTATTGGCGACATTCGCGTCCAGGGCAGCGCCACGGTTGACCACCATGTCATGGGTGATGGCTCGGGGCGGTTCCTTCGGATATGAGGCAATTGGGTGAAGTTGCAAGCCACGAGAGGGATCTTCATGGCCACTCCTTCGAGGTCCCGATCCGGCACCTCGACGTCCAGGTGCAGCGTTGTCACTATGCAGTTTCCTCCGTTTGGCGTTTGCCTCACGGCGGTCTTCCTGCTCCTTCCTGTGTCTGAATATGGCATCTTCCTGCTTCGCAAGGCCATCCAGAATGCACTGTGCTCTCTCCCAGTCAATGTGGCCGTCCTTGGTGATGTATCCGCCCATTGATGGTAGGTTGTCTCGCCAAATGCTTGTCAACGTGTCGATGCCGTGATCCCGGATTTCCAGGGCAGGCAGGTGGGGCAGGAAGTCGTTTCCCACAAAACAGCACATGAACACCCAGTCATCGATAGCTCGCTCCAGGTCGAAGCGAAATGGCAAAGCAGGAACTGCCAGCTCGGCGGCCAGATACTCTCTGAGAACTGACACATGAAGCCAGATAAAGGGCTTGAGAGGCAGCACTTGGTCCTTCTCATCGAATTCTCCACTCTTTTCTTTGACCTCGCCGCGGCAGTTGCGCGCCTCGTGTCCCTTCTGCCCACAGAGCTTGCATGTTCTTGCCTTCCCTTCCTGGAAGAAGACGTCCTCCCGCAAGACTCTAAAGTGAGGCTCGTGGGTTGCAAGGCCCAGCATTATGAGGTCGGCATCCAGTCCGTAGATGACATGTCTCGTGTTGGGGTCGTGATCGGGAGATGCGCGTTGCGATCGGACAAAGTCCATGATTTTGTGTTCGCCTTCTCCGGGAACGGTGGCGTCGGAGATGATGACCTTGAGCTTTGCCCAGCCAGGGTCGGTGTTGAGCTTGTACTGGCACCAATAACGCAAGCTCACGGCGAGTATATCCATGAAGGGGGTGCCGGGGGTGATTGAGTTGCTGTCGAATGCTTTCTTGGCGACGTTTTCGGCGTGCTCGGGTGGCAAAACGCCACCGTTTTGCTGCTTCACGAGCTTCAAGAGCTCTTGCTTGTCTGCCTCCTTCTCCTTAGCCTCCTGGGCCGAACGAAACCGTCTGGATCTCTGCTGATTCATTTTGGCGCGCGGCGCAACACCGTCTAGAAACGTGCGATCAGCAACCTAGCCCCGTGAGGCGAAACAAGGGGAACGACTATCTACGCTACTCGAGGGTTGGAGAGTAACATACCGACAGCAATCATGAGGATCTTGCGTGGGCGCACCATGTTGACGACACGGTCTGTGTATTTGAAGACTTCCAGCATCATCTCCTCTTCATCCTTGGGCGCGGGCTTGTCCTCGGGATGCGAGCACGGGTGGACGATGCCATTCATGTCGAGGTAGAGATTATCGAATTCCTCGCCATTGGGGTTGCGGCCAGTGGAACCAACGGGAATGACAGTGCCATCCTCCATAGTGACGGGCTGGTCCTCTATCACCGGCGAGATGATCTTGGGGTACTTGCTGGAGAGCCATCGGAACGCAGCTGGGATGCCCATGACGAGTGATTGGCGGGACTGAGAGTCCCTGGGGTGGCCGTCACGGTCTTGGCAGCGTCAAATCTGGTGACGGGTGTCTGGTGTAGGAAGCGACACAAAGTGCCCCGTGGAGTGAAAGCGCAGGCGGCTGCGAACCGTCAAAGGGTTTGACGGCGTGGTGGTGGTGGTTGAAGAAGGTTTGACCAAGGCAAAGCTGAGATGGAGGTTTCTGCGATAAAACGGCAGGCGACAGTCGCACTAGCTAGCGGCAGTGCAGCCAATTAGGGGGCCGCAGCCAGCGCGGCTGCGTGTATCGCTTGTCAAGGATCGACTAGGAGGACCTCAGGTACGTACTCCGTGCGAAGTACGTACTGCGTACCTACGGGTGAGAGAACTCCCACAGCGCCAAACCACCAACGAAAGGGGCAAAGCACAACAACCTCAAGCTCCCATCCACGCACATGCTTCCTCCTCAGCTTCTTCCTCACCACCGCAGAGAGCTCGCCGACTTCTCGTGGTGAGCCCGCTTCGCCCAGGCGTCACCCGCCGACCCTGACGCGCACAGGGAGACTCGTAGCCTGCCAGTCGCCCAATGGCAGGCAAACCACGACACCATGTTCTCCATCCCAGCAGCGCCCGCGAAGCAGTCTGTTAGCGACACCATCAATATCCTCAGCGGCCGCCTCCACTCGGCGACGCTACTCGAGGATCGCCGAGCGGCCATCCTGGGCTTGCGGAGCTTCGCCAAGGACTTCCCCGCGTCAGTCGCGTCTGGTGCCTTGCGCAGCCTGATTGGGAGCTTAGCGAAGGATGGCGACGACGTCGACACGGTCAAGGTTGTGCTCGAGACGCTGTTGATGCTCTTCAACCCAAACGACGACAGCCCCGAAGCCTCGGACGAGATTGTCCTCTGGCTTGCCGACGAGTTTACGCAGCGGCAGGAGAACATCACGTTGCTCCTCGGCTTCCTCGAGTCGACCGACTTTTACCCTCGCCTGTACTCGCTCCAGTTGCTCGCCGCCATTCTGTCGGCCCGCACCCAGCGGACCGAGGAATGCGTCTTCACCGCCCCGTTGGGCATCTCCCACCTTGTGGCGGCCCTCGACGATCAGCGCGAGGCCGTCCGTAACGAGGCCATCGGCCTGTTGACTGGCCTCACGCCGACTTCCGCGGAGATACAGAAACTGGTTGCGTTTGAGAATGCGTTTGAGAGGATATTTGCCATCGTTGAGACCGACGGCTCCCTCTCCGAGGGCGGGAGTGCCGTCGAGGACTGTCTGATTCTCCTGGCAAACCTCCTGCGTCGCAATGCATCGAACCAGTCTCTGTTTCGGGAATCAGGCTGCATGACCAGACTTGGGGATCTACTGAGAAATGTGCTCAAGGCTCAGCACCCAGATGGCGAGGTTGCTGCATGGGCGCAGGTACAACGCAACCGAAACATGTACGCATTTCTCGCCGTAATACGACTCTTCTTGGCTGCAGGATCTGCCGGCGTGTCGCAGAACCAGAACGCTTTCTGGAAGCACGGACTCGTCTATCACGTTCTCCAACTAGCATTCAGCCGTGATATTGGGCACGTTCCCATCAAAGCCGAGGTGCGGACATCTTGCCCGAGCTTCCAGAAGAGAGAATGCGTCATAACCATACCAAGTAGGCCCTCATCACCTGCGGTGACATGATACGAAATGCACAGGCTCTTCAGGAGAGCTTCGCTCAACTCACGGTCCCCTCTCCTCTACAAAGCCCCGCTGCGGCGGGGGAAACACCCAATGGCAGCGACACAGTCTATGTCATTGATGGGCTGCTGGACCTGATCCTGAACACAAACGATCAGCTCATGTTCGACCTCCGGTTCGCGGCGTGCGAGTGCCTCAAGGCCTATCTCTCCAACCACTCTGAAGTGCGACTGCACTTCCTCAACAGGGCCATTGACGGCTACCAGGAAGGTTCCAATGAGTCTGCCAACATCTTGACGGTCCTCCTGAGGCCAGACAGTGGGGCCGTCGCTGCTGACCCGTACCGCCAATGGTTCGCTACCGCCATTGCCTTCCACTTGCTACACGACAATGCCGCAGCCAAGGCCAAGGCTTTGGGGCTGACCGAAGGGGACTCGGAAAAAGGCGAAGAGGTCGTCACCTGCATCCAGACCGTCACCGCCCATCTCATATCCGGCATAGGCCGTGGGGATGACCCTCGCTCGCTCGTTGGGTACTTGATGTTACTCCTTGGCTGGATGTTCGAGGACATGGATGCAGTCAACGATTTCTTGGCAGAGGGTAGCAACGTGCAGAGCTTAATACAAGCCGTGTCGCAGCCTCTGCCTACGGGAGCTGAGTTGGTACAAGGTTTGAGCGCGATGCTGCTCGGCGTTGCGTACGAATTTTCCACCAAGGACTCACCCATCCCGCGAGCCACGCTCCACTCGATCCTCACATCACGGCTGGGCCGCGACAGGTACTTGGACCGGCTATCAACTCTACGCGCCCACCCGCTCATACGGGACTTCGAGGTGACGCCTCAGAAGCACGGCGCGTCGTCGCCCAACGGCCTTCCCGATGTCTTCTTCGATGCCGTCTTCGTCGAGTTCTTCAAGGACAGCTACAGCCGAATAGCACGCGCCATTGACAGGGCGCCGGAGCTGGAGATTTCAGTGGTGGCGAATGGCATCCAACGGGGGATATCAAGGGAGCTCGTGGATTCGCTGCGAGACCAGGTAGAGGACAGGGATCGAGCGCTAGAAGAAGCCAAGGCCAAAACAGTGTCCCTGGAGGAGCTGCTGGAGCAGAGGCAGGCGGAGCAGAGGCACTCGAGCGAATGGGCCGCGTTGGAATTGTCCAAGCTCCGAGGTGCCTACGAGACCTTGCAGAGGGCTCATGAGACAGAATTACGGTATGTCTACCGGCCCCAGCGAGACATGGCCTTTCGGCTGACGTGGTTGTGGCAGCGCGTTGCAAAGCCAGCAGTCGGCCAAGGAGGCCGATTATCAAAAGAACCTGGCGCAGGCACGCAAAACAGCCCAGGCCGAGACGGATCGCGCACAGCTGCGCACAGAGGCAGAAGCGGCAGACCTGCGGGCGACAATCAGTCGGCTCGAGGTAGATTTGATCAAGGTGAGTGCCCGCAAAAGGTTGCACGGCGTCGCAGCAGAGCCGGCAAAGCATTGCGTGTTCGCTGACGGCACCGGGGGCGGCCCGCAGGCCAACAAGAGCAATGCGGACGACGTGAAGGCGCTCCAAAAAGAACACTCCAGGCTCGTGGCGGAGCAGGTCTCTGGTAGACAAAAAGCCGAAGAAAGGGGCCGGGAACTCGAGACGCGGCTCGACCAGGCAAAGGCTGCAATCACGGAGACGGAATGCAAGGCCAAGGCGGTGAGTGTTCCCTCCCGGCGAGCGAGCAGCAAGCGGATTAACCCTTGCCAGGCCGAGACGGCGAGGCTGGACGCGACAAAATCAAGGGACGCTGCCCAATCGGAGCTCGATGACCTTTTGATGGTGTTTGGCGACCTGGAAGAAAAGGCGGCGAGATATAAGGCAAGTAGAATCGAATCCCGGGGTCGACGGTACGGCAAGAAACGCTGACAAGCTCATCTCGGCTTGCGATATAGGCCCGCCTCCGTGACATAGGCGAAACCGTGTCGGACGGAGAGGATGATGAAGGCCAAGGCGACTCGAGCGCCAACGAGGGCGACGTCGACTGAGAAGCGGCGGCAGGAAAGGAATTGCACGTCCGAGGCAGGTATGGGACGGGGTGAGGTATGTAGATGTGTAATACATGTGTCTATTGATGTGCTGCAGGCATACCATGCTACCCTTGCAGTCGGATGCCGTATGCGTGGAATGTCCCCAACCATGTGAGGTGAGGCAAGGTAAGGTAGGTACTTCGGGCTCCGTACAGACATACCCTGTACAGACGTACCCTGTACAGAGATGCGCCTCGCGAGATTGCATCACGTCTTGATACCCAAAAAAAACGGGGGCCAAGCAACCAACCCCACCAGTCAATACTCGTACGCAGCTGGGGGTACCGAGTAGAGCACACAGGTGGTGAATGTGAAAATATGAAATAACGCCGCGAGAAGTGCGCCAACAGGAACCACCATCCATTCATTCGCCAGGACGGTAAAGGCAGCGACATCAGCATCAAGCGTCAGCATCAGCATCGCCTTGCACGTCATAGAGCGTCGGGTTCGCCGCCAGCGGAACAGACTCGGCTCACCTGCTGAGACGCTCGCCGGCCATCACCACCATGACGGGCGAGATGGACCGCGTCAACTCCCCCGCCAACGACTCGGACGTGTCCGACGATGGTGAGTGGCTCGACGTGGACCCCGACGAGGAGCCCGTGACAGTGGTGTCGCTCTTCGACTCCCAGACCTTCCCCACGCTCGACGAGATGCTCGGCCACTGCAAGCAGCATCACGGGTTTGACCTGAGAGCCAGCCTCCATCGGCTGCAGCTCGACTTCCTCGGGGCCGTCAAGCTCGTCAATTTCATCCGCCACCGCGTGCGCCAAGGGCAGCCGCTTCCCGACGCCATCTCGCTCAGCGACATCCAAGAGGATGCCTACCTGAAGCCCGTGCTTGAAAACGACGCCGTCCTCTTCTCCCTCGACGACATCTTGGACGGGGCCGTAGTGGACGTTGGCGCCGCCGACGGCACCGACGAGCAGACGACGGCCTGGCGGCTTCGCAACAGCCAGCTCGAGGCTGAGCTGGAGTCGATCCGCGAAAGCTTCGCCAACTATCGCCTCGCAGTGCAGCAGACGCTGGATCGCCGCTGGGGTGACGACGACGATGACACTGACTCGCGGCCCGCAGCATCCTCCAGCGCCGCCCCGGCAAAGGACAACTCCGACTACTACTTTGAATCGTATGCATCGAATGGTACGTTCTGCCCCTGTTCTCGGCCTGTTGCCAAAAGCTGACCGCGTGCAGACATCCACGAGACCATGCTAAAGGACCAAGTCCGTACGGACGCATATCGTGATTTCATCTATGGAAACAAGCACCTCTTCAAGGACAAGGTGGTCCTCGATATAGGCTGTGGCACGGGTGAGACTCCCTTCATCATCAACTCTGAACGCCCAGCTGCCTGCCCCCTCTATGCCTGCGTCGTCCCGTCTGTCCTCCTACCTTTTCCTCGTCCCTTTCTTTTGTGGCTTACCTTGCCTGTCCACCCCCTACCAGTCACAGGCCTAACGCTCTTTGACTAGGGATCCTGAGCATGTTCTGCGCCAAGGCCGGGGCCGCCCGAGTCGTGGCGGTCGACAAGTCGGACATCATCGACAAGGCCAGGGAAAACGTCTTCAACAATGGTCTCTCCAGCGTTGTGACCTGTCTCAGGGGTGCCATCGAGGAGGTCACATTGCCCGTCGACAGGGTAGACATCATTGTCAGCGAGTGGATGGGATACTGCCTGCTCTACGAGGCCATGCTGCCGAGCGTGCTCTACGCCCGCGACAAGTACCTTGCGCCTGGCGGCTTACTGGTGCCCAGCTCGGCCACCATCTGGATTGCCCCCGTCGAGGACCAGGCCTACGTGTCCGATCACGTTTCTTACTGGCGAGACGTCTACGGCTTCGACATGAGGGCGATGCAGGAGAATATCTACGACGAGGTTCGCATTCAGACAGTGGCTGAGAGCTCCGTCTGCGGCAAACCCTTCCCCTTCAAGATCCTCGATCTACGGTGCACGCGGACAGAAGACCTGGTCTTCACGGCGAACTGGGTGTCGGACCTGAGCAGGCCCGTCGACAACGTGGACGGTTTCCTGATTTGGTTTGACAATTTCTTTGCTACGTCCGGGGACGAGCCGGTGCCCGAGCCGCAGACCACGCCCGAAGCATGGGTTGAGAAGGGGCGTGGTAACGTCGCCTTTACGACCGGGCCATACGGTACCGAGACGCACTGGAAGCAAGGCTTCCTCCTTGCAGCGCCGCAGTCTTCGTCGACGGAGCTGTCTCTGCCTGCTCGCGTGTCTGGGCGCGTCACATTCTCGGTACTTGAGGAGAATGTTCGAGCCCTGATGATTGACGCCGCGTGGTCCATAGAAGGCCAGGAAGAAAGAGGCCAATCGTGGAAGCTGAAATAAAGCAGTCGGCACTCGCCCCGTCCCGTCCTAGACATCCATGCCTTGGCAAAGGCTTCGCGTAATCCATTTTGTGCAGGTCCTGGACATCATTGGCAAGCTAGTAGTGGGGGACTCCGAAGCCTTGCAAGAGCAGATTCACGATGCTCAGGAATCCCTCGCCGAGAATACAGCCCTTGCAACGGGTTAGCGTCCGCAGCTCCGGATGGGTGGTGGTGTCAAAAACCGTACAGACGCGAGGATTATGAGTGGCGTGTTGGACCGCCTCAGGACCCGAACCCAGTACCATCCGAACAGGCCACCTATGGCTCGAGCCAAGGTGAAGGACGGCACGTTGTACATGCCTGCTGCGCGTGAGCCATGATCCGCAACCCCGTTCCGACCTCGGTGACATACCAACGGCGACAGCAATCCCCCCCGGGACCCAGGGCCGCCATGCCTTGCCAACAGAGACAGTCCTAGCCATGGTTGTGCAGGCGAAGAGCGCCGCAGCACCCATCGCCCATTCCTTGGCCATGGGTGGCAACCCCTGCCCCATGACGAGCCTGGCAGTGAAGATCCAAACGTATGCAGTGGGAACTTGAAAGAGCTCACCGGGGATCGTGTACACTCTGCGCCGATGGACCGGTTAGAGTGGACGGATGGGGTAGTGATGGACCGTAGGGCGGGCCCCCTATATGCTGATTGGGCGGGAGGGGGGCTCACAGGGTATAGACGCGATATATGAAGGCGCTGAGGACGGCACCGACAGTGGCGCCAATGACTTGGCCCCAAAACTGTGCCTTTGGCGAGGCTCCAAGCAGGTGGCCCGTCTTGAGGTCTTGCATGAGGTCTCCCGCTTGCAGGGCACCCTGATCCTCGCACGTGTCAGCGTGAGAGGGCGTCCAGGGGGTATGTCCAGGGGTCGGACGACATGGGACTCACCGCTTCCGACTACGCATCGACAAGGGGCTCTGTCAGCAAAGCAAACTAAGGTAAGTGAAAAGAGGGGGAGAAATCGACGGCCGGGCCAGGGTTGGGCGCGCTTACGACAGCCCCAGCAACGAGGTTGATGAGGATGCTGGACTTGTTGGACTGCGGGATAATGAGAGCAAAGAATAGCTGAGCTAGCTTGCTGATGCCGGACACGGGGTTAAGGTCCGTCTCGCCAAGCGCCCTGACACCCATGATGCTGAGGACGAGAGCCATGAGGACTGCAATAACCGTTGCGTAGAGGGGCACCAGGTCCCCAAACACGATATGGATCGTCAGAACGCACAGCAGGATGGACAAGACAAGCCCCACAGCCACGAGCCGGCCACCGATGAGCTGCCCGTGTGGAGCGTCATCCCGCTCGTCGTCGACCTGGGCCCCGTCGGCTTGGCTCCGGCTGGGGTCGACGGGGGCAGCAGCCTGATCATGCTCCTGTTCTTGGTCCGGGAGCAGGGAGTACCGGTGGGCTGGGGACCGGAGCAATGCCATGACACCGCCAAGGCGAAGTCGCTCGCGCAAGCCGGCGAGCTTGGCGCCCAAGGTGGGACGCAGGGCGATGTAGCCAAGGCTGACGATGGCGTCGACCAGCATGATGGCCAGAGAGATCCAGACAATCCAGCCTTTGCTTCCGTGCTCCCAGTCATCGACGGGGCCAGGGGCCCAGCCCTTGAACTTGGCCATGGGACTGAGGAGACCCCAGCCGATGATTGCACCGAGCGTCATGTGCAGCGTCGTCTCAGCACCCATGATGATGCCCTGGCCAACGTACGCCAGGCTAGGGTTCAGCGTCCAGAGCCAGGTACGGGCCGCGGCAGTGCCGAAGATGGGTACGTTGCGCAGGACGGGGAGGAAGTAGGTGGAAACCGTCATGGTGCCGGAGATGAAGAAGCACAGGACCAGGAGACGCATGTTTGAAGCCCAGTCGTGGGGCGACTGCTCCTCACGTTCGTCCTCCTCGGCAGGGTCGGCTTCCCCCCCTACCGGCGACGACAACGACGACAGCCCCTCGCGAGGGACGAGGCTGGCGAACCCCCCCCGGGCTGCCGCGTCGAGGTCTTCTTTGTTGGAGGACTCCTGACCCTGCCCGTGCAGGACAGAGATGAGGACGGCCGTGCTGAAGCCGCTTGGGAACCTCAGCCGTTCTCGGATGATGACCTGGCGCCGTCTGGCGATATGTTAGCCAGAGCGCAGGCCGAGCGCGCCGAGCAGGCCGAGCAGGTGAGCAGGCGGACCAGCATGCAGGGGAAAGGTTGGGG
>PKSG01000214.1:0-12896 GCA_002916505.1 Tolypocladium paradoxum
ACCCTGCCCGCCCCCGCCCCGCCCCTGCCCGCCGCCGAGTCCCCCGATCCCGACAGCGAGAGCTACGACATCCTTGACGAGGTCCTCGCCCTCTTCCGCGCAAACACCTTCTTCCGCAACTTCGAGATCCAGGGCCCCGCCGACCGCCTGCTCGTCTACGGCATCTGGTTCCTCAGCGACTGCCTGCACAAGATCAAGCCCACCGCGGGTGTGCGCGATGCCCAGAAGGACGTCATGAACCTGGCCCTCGACCTCAACTTTGCCATCCCCGGCGACCCGGGCTTTCCGCTGAACCAGGTAAGCCTTTTATCCATGGAGGGGATGACGTGTGCATGTCCAGCGAGACTAACATGTGGGCGAATTGCAGATGTACGAGCCGCCCAGGGATCGACAGGACGCCGAGCAGCTGAAGCAATACATGGCGCAGGTACGGCAAGAGCTCGCCACCCGGTTACTCGCGAGGGTCTACGCCGACGACGAGACCAAGCCGAGCAAATGGTGGCTGAGCTTTACAAAGAGAAAGTTTATGGGCAAGGCGCTGTGAAGCTGGCCTCGCATTGGAACACTAGAGCATTCCATGAAGCTACGCAAGCCTTTTGAGCAAGCAAGACTGATCAATGTGCCATGGCAACTCAAGTCCATGTGGTAGATTAGGTTCAATACGAGGCCGACGCAGATCGGTCTATTCAGGGGTATCTCCTGGCTCTATATGCCGCCCATCCGTGTCCATGATGCATGCATTTGCTCTCCGGACTGTCCTCGGCTCAACCAACCCCCACATCATCGCCTGCTTCCCATCACTCCGCCCTCTTCTTCTGAAACTTGCCCCTCGCCGATATCCTGCCCTCGGCCGGAATCGCCCTCCACCCCGTAAACACGTACCCGTCGGCGCCGCCGCGCGTCGTCATAAACGGGTGCGTCCTCCCTGGCAGCACCTGCCACCGCCTCGCCCTGCTCGTCTGCACGCCCGCGCCGAGCACCAGCGTCGGGTTGACAGGGAACTCGGCGCTGCCCTCCCAGGCGTCGAGCTCGGCGACCGTGCGGCCCCCGGCCCCGGGCGGCGGGGACGATATCCAGGCCGTGCGGCGGGCGATGCTGAAGCAGTCGGCGAGGTGCGTGAGGGGCTCGATGCTGGGGGAGTAGACGGCGATGGGGCTGCCGCCGGCGAGGAGCGGGAGGGCGTGGCGCAGGATGGAGACGGGGTCCATGGTGCTGGCGACGGCGAGGCCGGAGAAGCCGCCGGCTCGGGCGCCGTCGACAATCTGGCGCGTGCGCGCCCACCGCCGGCGCTTGCGGTGGTAGTTGCCGCGGCGGTTCGTCTTCCACGTGGCCAGCTCTTCGGGGGCGACGTCGGCGGGCTTGTCGGCGTAGGCGGCGTCCTCGTCGGGGCTGACGAGCTGGAGCCAGGAGACAGGGAGGAGGTTGGTGAAGAGCGGGTGGTAGGGATACCGCGGGCTGGGGTCGCTGGCGTCGAAGTCGAAGTAGCGCAAGAGGGAGAGGTTAGGCTGCGAGTTGGAGTGGATGAGGGTGATGGTGTTTGTCCAGGCGTAGTGGTCGTCGAGGTCGTCGCGACGGGGCCGCTTTCGAGGATTCCGCTGGGTTCTGGGAGATGAGGGCACCGCCGGTTGCTCCTCTGGGTTCTCTTCCGTGTCCATGGCTGGTACTTGGGCTGGTGCCATTTCCATCGCCTGTCCATTTCCTTGGTGGCCCTTGTCCTCTGCATCGTCCTCTTGCGGCTCCTGGTAGAGGATACCCATGCGCTCCGCCATGGCCGCGACCAACAAGCCGCCAGTGTCGTCGACAGCCAGCCACCTCCCACCATGCGGCTCAGAGACTCCCTCCATCGGCAGGCCTCCGAAGTGCACATCAGCCCAGCACCCGACCAGCCCAATCGTCTCCTGCCGCATCTCGAGGATCTTGCTCGGGTCGCGGTCCTCAAGCATCCACTGCGCCAGCATCGTTGCGTCGAGCGGCAGCACCGTGAAGCGCCGCAGGAACTTCCTCTCTTTGAGCAGCTTGTACTTGGCCAGCGAGTATGCCGTCTTTTGGTCAATGGCCGTGTGCGACAGCATGAGCTTGGCGATGAGCTCCTTGCCCGCCGATGCGCCCTTGCGCTTGAGCTCCTCAATCTCCTCGGGCGCGAGCGTCTGCCGCGCCGAGTCGTCGATGATCTCGCGGTTCGATCGCGCGACGACGGTGCCGGCCTCATCCACCAGCGCGAGCTCCTCCCCCTCGGCGGCGGCGATCACGTCGTCTCCATCGGCCGTGGTCTCGGCGCTCGTATCGGCCAGCAGGTCGGCGTTGAGCTCCGTGCCCGGCACAACGCGCAGCCGCGAAAAGGATTCGCCCTCGCGCTTATCCTGGACTTCGTAGGTCAGGTGGAACGGCCGCTCGATGATGAGGTTGCTCGGGAACGAGCCGTATTTGCCCAGCGATATCGTCCTGCACTGGTGTCAGTCGGACTCGTCTGCGAGTGCGAGGTTACAATAACATCAACGCCGGAAAGGGGCTACAGACGTGTTTGGTGTCACCTGCAAGACTCGCACGTTGTCGCTTGGCAGCCTCAGCGCTACCCATCCATTGGGCTGGACCGTGTTCCTGGGCATTGCGACCGGCGTTGGCGTTGCTGATGAATGGTTGAACGCGGTTGGCAGAGGTTGAAAAAATTATTGCGCTCCAGGTCAACTCACCGCGGTGAGCCCCGCATTCACTAGAGTCCACTTGGGCACTCACCGAGCCGCCGTCTTTCTTACCGTACCCTACACCGGGCATCTCGCTGGCTCACGATTCAATGCTGCTTCAGTGGTGTAAAAGAATGCTTCGGTTAAGGTAATCTCTAAGTCTATTACATGAGCCGCCTACGCGGCTACCCGTCGCGATTTCACTCCGGACGGTTCCTCTCCTCACCGCGTAGCGCCACCTTGAGTCCCTTCACAGCTCGCATCAAGAGACCGACGATGCCAAAGCCGGCATACAGCGCCACGCTCATTGTGCCAAACACGATGAATGGGATGATCGAGTAGGTCAGGAGGTCTGTTCGCAGTTGTTAGCAAGGTCTCGTCGGCCCTCCAATTCGCGGGCACACTCACAAATGAATCCGCCCGACCGCTTGACAACGCCATACAGCTCCCCTCGCATAATCTCCTCCGCACCGGCCTCCCACTGCCACGGGCCGACGAGTCGGAACTTGGGGTTGAAGTTGGAACCCATGGCCCACGTGAAGAACAGCTTCCAGCCCTTGCTCATCACGTACGTCATGGTCGGTGCGGATCCAATGTCCAGAGCGAGCTGGTAGGCGTATGACTCGTGGTCGACTCCTCGCTTCGTGGAGAAGAAGTCGTATCCGCAACGGGCATGGAGCTTGTAGTCCAAGTCATAAGAGGCGAGAGCATTGGCGCCGGGCCCCTGGGGCATCTCCTTTGGGAACTGGTCCTGGAGGAGTCGAAGCACCCACAGCTGGGCTTGAAGTTCCGCCAACGGAGGAATCGCGCCGTGGCCCGGTCGGACGAATCCGATGAAGCCGACAGTCACGTCTCCCTGCTTGTACACACCGCGGACGTTGGTTTGTGCCAGCCGTGGGTAGTCACCGTCCAGGAACGAGAAGTTGGTCGAGTATCCCGTCGCGAGAACGATGACATCGGGCTTGACTCGCTTGGCTGGGCCCGAGCCGACGGACTGGTCGTCGTCGGTGTGCATGAACCCGGCCTGGTCAATCTTCTTTGGCCACTTCATCACATCGATCCTCCTGCCCTTGGTGTCCTGGATCGGCACATTGAGAATGGAAGAGCGCGTGCGGTTCCACCAGGATTCAGAGCGATGGCCTTCGGAGATGTATGGCAAGGCTCGGGCGGACTTGCAAAGGAAAACTACTCGTGTAAGTAAAATGCTCTCGCTCAGATGGGAGCTGCGTCCAACTTACTGGAGTCGAGGTTCTTGCGCTCGCTACTGATGTGGCCAACCCATTGGTCGGGTCCCTCCTCGGTTCCCGATATGATCAGGTGCATCTTCTTCACCCACTGGTCGTACGCGAACCAGAGCAGGGGGCTGCGCTGCAGCACAGGATGGGCATAGGCCGTGTCGAACAGGCTCGCGACAGAGGTGTCGACTGGTTTGTTGGGCCGGCTCGGGGCCTTTTGCTTGCCATGCACGGGGGTTGGGATGATCTGACATGGGCGTGAGTTGTCAGCCATTCAGAGGGGGATGGTCCGACGTACCTTGGGGCCACAGAAGAAGCCATCTCGGGCGCAGAGGGTCACCGAAGCAGTCTCGGCCGTCACTGCGAGGTGAGCAATGTCCATGCCGGTCTCTCCGGCGCCGCAGACCACCACGTTGCTGCCCTTGCCAAACTGCTCCCGGCGCTTGAACTGCGACGAGTGCAGCACCGTCGGGACCCTCTCGATGCCCGGGATCTGGGGGATGTTTGGGAAGACGTGGATGCCCGAGCAAACGGCAACGGCGTCACAGCTGAAGGTAAAGCCAGTGCCGTCGGGCTTGCTGATGTGGAGGACGTGGCCGTCGCCTCCGGGCCCGCGACTAACACGGTCGACCTTGGCCAGACACTCAATGAGACGTCCAATGTCGAACGCCTCGACGTAATCACGGAGGTACTTGACGTAAGCCCCGGGTGTGACAAAGTCAGGTGCCTCGAGTGGCAGGCGGAAATCGGAGAAGGCCGTCAGATACTTGGACGACACGAGCTGTCCACGTTGCAAGTCATGTCAGCGTGGGCACACCCGAGCATGGGGCGAGGGAGAGGGGGCAACTACATACCTCTGCATCCTCGTAGACTCTGTGGACAAACGTGCCCCCAATCTGGGCCTCGGCCTCGAACAAGCGAGCCTCGATGGGTGGAATGGGGAAGAACTCGTGCGCCGTGGCCAGGAACTTGAGTGTGGCAAGGCCGGCCGGGCCGCCGCCGATGACTGCGACCTTCATGTTGAGGTTATAGACAGACAGTTGAGGTGACAAGGGGTGGTGACTGGTGGGACTCAAGAAGACGAGTGGTCTGGGTGAGAGAGAGTTTGTGATTGGAGACGAGAAAGATGAAGATGGTATTTAAAGCACCGGGAGAAGCACACCTACATGGAGACGCCGGTCCAGTCTCTCCGGGGCGCACCGTCGGCGTGTTTGATCAGGCGACTGAGCACATCTTGTACGAGATTCACGACCGTCGGTTCACGGCCTGGCAGGAGAACAAATTGAAGACACCAGCTCCCCACGAGCATCCCAAGTCGGCCGGCCCCGTGGGATTGGCTGCGGCGCCCACCCTCGCTCGCTCCCTGGTGTGCCAAGCAGCCGGGCGAGGAGGACCAACACTGAACACAAGCTGAAGCCGGCCCCGGAGGGCAGACCGCGCTCGCGTGCTCCCCTCCCACAGAGACAGAACACCACGAGCGATTCACTGGCACCCGTGGCCCGGCGAGCTCTCCTCCGACTCGCTGCCGCCGAGACGGGCGAGGGGCCTGGCGTAGGTGCGTGCATGTCTGCGCGTGTTGTCGGTGGTGCACGGTACTGCTTTGATACAACACGAGAAGTCGGGGCGTCGCGGCACGTTCACGGCAAGGGGGACGCGGTCACCGAGAAAATAAACACGTCGTTGGAAAGGGCTTAAAACAGGCCAGGTGCGAGTGCCTGGCTGGGTAGCCGTACACCGATCCAGCTGGCGTTGCCCTCGCACTCAGGAGGCGTCACGGACATGCATGCTTGCCTTGTTCGCGGCCCTACGCCCTGCCTCTACCGTCTACCGTCGCCGTCGCTACATCTGTCGATGCTCCCATTATGCCATTTTGCACGCTCGGCGTTTTACTTGCCATTAGAGACGCTACCACCGTCGCCTTCCGCATCGTCGGCCGTGTCACGCGAGCTGGAGCGGATGGGGGCGGAGCGAATTCTAGAAAAGTTGAGGCCCAACGACGGGACGAGGGGCCACAGGGCGGGACGAGCGGGAATGGGGGTGTTGCCCTTCTTAGCCGAGGGTTCGGCTTGCCGTGCTTTGCAGATAGGGGGAGTGTCGGGCGTTCCATCATCCATGGGCATGCGAGGCTGCCATGGCTGCAGTGATGTTGCTGCAGGTACAGGAGTGTCAGCGAGAGCAGGGTTCCATCCAATGTCAGACACGCGTGCCCAGTGCCATGCTCGGCAGGTTTCTCGCACAACTATAGAGTACGCACAAATTAAGAAAAAGAAAAAAAAAACCTCTATTCCCTGCTCTGCCAAAGACGGCCCCGATGCTGCGCCGGTCCGCGATATCATCAAGTGTTGGGCATCGACATGGCCCAACGCACTCTCGACAACCGCGTCCGCAACTCCATATGCCAGAAAAAACGCCACCGCATGCACCTACCTGTCAGATGATTGTCAGGATCCAAGTACGTACGTGCTTCGTCCGGCGAGCCACTGGCCTGTGCGCGCCCCGTACGTGCTGCTCCTTTGTGCGACCCTGCGCGGCGACGCGGACGACCGATGACGCGCAGTGCGGCCGGTTCCGACGTGCATTGCCCCTGTGTCTTCTGCAGCGGTGGATTACCGAAGGCCGTAGATACTCGTAGATATAGTAGGAGCTTGCTACAAGGGACAAGCTTTACTCCTCCATTGCCTCGTGCCAGTACGTGACTGTCAGAGGTGTCAGGAGACCTAAGGCCTACGGCACATCCGATAGTATTGCCGTAGTCTCTGTTAGATTGCCCGCACGAGCTGGGGCCTCCAACACATTGCATCGAGCAAAGGTTATCAACATCTATTATTTGCAAGACTGGGTATATATCCTCCATACATATACAACATGCGGCATTAGAACGCTTTCCCTCCCCCTCCTCTCGGGGTTCCCATCATTGACCCATCATGCATCTAAACAAGCCTCTAAAACGGACCGGCTGGCTTTAAAATATCGAAACATGCTACCAGATGCCCTTACCAATGAGGCGAGTAGACGATGAAGCCCATAAGGACACCAGAGATCACAGCGGCGACGGGCACCGTGATGATCCAACCAAAGTAGATCCACGCAATCATGCGCCAGTTAATGGCGCGCCAGTCGCCGTTGCAGAGACCGACACCGACAATGGCGCCAGTGATGCACTGGGTGGTAGAGATGGGAAGCTCTGCGAAGACGCGTTAGCACATGTGTCGTCGAGCGGGCAGTTGCAGCAAGTGATACATACCAAGGCGCGTAGCCGTGACGACGGCGACGACGGAGCCCAGCTCCATGGCGAAACCGCGCGACGGGGACATGAGGGTGATGCGGTTACCCAGGCTGCGCATGATATGGTAGCCGTACGTCCAGAGACCGATGACCATGCCCGCACCGCCAAAGGCCAGGACCCAGACGGGCACGACGGACTTCTTGCCGGGGACGGCGCCGCTCTGCCAGATCTGGTAGATGGTACCATAGGGGCCGACGGCGTTGGCGATATCGTTGGCACCGTGGGTGAAGGACGCGGCGGCGCCCGTCATGACCTGGATGAAGGTGTAGAGGAACTCGGCGCGGTTGTCGAAGTGGGGGGCTCGGGCGTGCACGTCCTCGACGTTACGACCAAGGACCGACCTCTCGTTCTGAGCGCTGATGATGTCCTGGTCGACGCCGCGGAGGACAAGCCACTTGACGAACCACCACATGTAGGCGCCAGTGTTCCAGGGGCCATCGGGCTTTGGCCCGATGATGGACTTGTACTTGGGGGCAGTGTCGTCGGACTCGACGTCCTGAGCAGAGGCATCGGAGCAGGCAACCGTCTTCTCGTGCTGGCCCTCGACGTCGTCGGTAACGGCGGGAGCGAAGCGGGCGCGGCGAGCGTCGAGCTCCTCGCGGGTCAAGTGGCCCTCGTAGAAGTTGCGGACAACGCCCTTGAAGTCGGCGGGAGGAGGGGGCACCTCGCCACGGCGGAGCAGCAGGGGCCCCAGGGGGATGTGCCAGGCGCGCAGCTGCCAGTCCTCCTTGATAACGATGCGGTACAGCCAGGGCACGAGAAAGATGGCCATGAGCAGGCCCCATCCGGCACCGGTAGCGACGATGACGCCGGCGATCTGCTCGTTGGTCAGGTTGTACGTGAAGTCGCCGCCCTTCCAGAGCAGAAGCATGACAATGAGAGAGGCCGTGACCCAGAAGTAGATGGGGACCAGGATAAGACCCTTCAGAGCGGGGTTGGAGCGCAAAAGGACGCCATACTTGGTGATGGTGAAGATGACGGCACCAAAGGCACCAGAGAAGACGGGGGCGATGATCCAAGCGAGGAAGACCTGCCAAGTAGGATTGTCAGCCGATGAAGCGACTCGGACGATGCCTTGTCGAGACTCACCTGAACAATTCCTTCCTTGATGTTGACGCTGCCGTTCTTGTTGTAGCCAACCCAGGTGACGCCGCTGGTACCGAAAGCGCCGATGCCCATACCCAGGACGCCGCCCAGGATGGAGTGAGTAGTCGAGACGGGCATGCCGAAGTAGGTGGCCATGGTGAGGTAGAGGGACGAGGCAATGACGGCGCAGACCATGCCCAGCATGAGCAGCGCGGGCTGCTGCTCAAAGACCTTGACGTCGACGACCTTGGTTCGGATGGTGTCGCCTGCGCGTCCACCGACGCCCAGGGCACCGGCGAACTCCATGACAGCGGCGCCCAGCATGGCCTGGACGTAGGAGAGGGAGCGCGAGGACACGGAGCTGGCCCACGAGTTGGCGACATCGTTGGCACCAATGTTCCACGCATCGAGGAAGGCGAATATGGTGCCGACGGCAAGGAGGTAGTCGTATTGGCGGAGAGGCATTGTGACCGGCCGTTGTGGGCGGTACCACGACCGCTCGACCTCTTCTCTGTTCTCTCTCTTCTTAGAGGATGTGCTATGACTGAGTACCCGGAAGTTGGAAGGGGAGAGGAAGGAAAGAGTGCGAGATGCAACTTGGGCGACACAAGAAAAGAGGTCAGGGGACTCGACAGGGCTGGGTGGACTATAGGTAGGCAATATACCGCAGAGGCAAATGGGTTCCGCCAAAGACAGGGACCCGGCGCCCACGCGTTTCCAACGGAGCGGACCTTCAACAAAGCCTCAACCGCACTAAAGAGGGCGTCGGTCTGCAAGGAACGGATCTAGTTGGCCAGCCTTGCCAGCACGGGCTATGCCTATTGGAGCAAATCGGTGTTGAAAACGAACGACCTGGGTTGACAGTCTCCATCCTGCCGGGATGGCGACTGCGGGAGCCAGCAAGGGGGAGGAGGGAAGTCGATGTACGAGTAGACAGCCCACGATGGCGTATGTCTGATGCCCTGATCTGACCAGAGTTCCCGCAACTTGCACGAGTGGAAGCACACGACCATGTCGCGAAGCAGCGGCCACAATATCGATGCGCGGAGACACTTGGAACACTCTGCGACCACAAGGGAGGGTGTAGGTACAAGCTCCGGAGCCAACGATGAAAGGCATCCTCGGGATCCTCCGCCCGCAGTGACAGAACCAGGCTGACAGAGCCAATGGTGGTGGGCGCGTGGCCACGATCCGCCCGAGTCGTCCATGGCAGCACACATGCTGCTGGCGTCGACGGCGTCGCTCCGCGGATGCAACTGATGCTCCGAAACTGGCAAGTTCAAGGGCCTGGAGTCCCGGACCCCTGCCAGAACAACTCTAAACACCAACTAAGTCAGTTAGTTCGTCAAAGGGCGTGCGGGTAGCCCAACTCGGCGAGCCTCACATTGCCCCTGGCCAATCACAGTCATCGTCACCTCCATGTGCGCAGCGGTTGGCCTCGTCGATGCCTCGTGACATTCTGCTCGTAGAACGCCTCGTCAGTCAGCCGTTCCGCTTGGCAGTCCACTTCGACGTTTCGCTGCATGAGACGCCCTGTTCCATGCCGCGACCGTTGCCCTCGACTCGCCCGAGACGAGAGCGTCTGCCGCTGCATTGGCGGAGAAAGCGCTTCAGGCACGTTTATGCCGAGCCCGTCGCGACCTGTGCCAGTCAGCTTGCCTGCGTGCGGTGCCCGACAACGCAGCGTCTCCGCGCGGAAGACTCGACTCGCAAGCAATCTGGCGTTGTCGTGGGTGTACGGGGTACAAGCACTCCACAGAAAACCCTGCGCGTGGCTGTCGGTCTCCAAAGGGGAATGGGCTTGGGATCCATGCTGACTTGCCCTAATCATGGTCAATGGCATCAGCCAGCCGTTGCTTGCCGTCGTGTCGGAGCTCGTTATACCCATCGAGTCCTCTCAACGGGCCACAAGGGTCCGGGCTAAGCTTTGTCGACGTTTTCCACGTGCGCTGCCCGCTGCCAAGAATACCGAGGCCAAGGATACAACAGTTCCGACAGAAATCGCATTGAATAGACAAGGTCTCATTGGGTGGTCTGCGTGCATGTCTCTGGCCAGCTTCAAGCCAGGATAAAACTCCTCTCAACGCCGACACCCGCCTCTAGCGCCTCGCCCTGCATGATGCCATCGCAGTACGCCTCGCCCACATACTCCCACGACCCGTCCCCCCTCCCCCTCAAGACGTGCGGCACCGTCCCGCCGTGGAGCACCGCCACGCAATCACCCGGCACCATGCGCCCCGGGCCGACGCCGAGATACCCCGTCTCCGTGCGGTACAGCCGCCGGCCCGTGTTCTTGAGCAGGTTCGTCGTAAACGCGGCCATGTCCACCCCCGTGACGACCTGCGGGTCGAGGCCGATGCTGCTCAGCTTCTCCGGCTCGGGCTTGAGCGTGACCTTGCTGAAGCGCCGGCGGAGCCTGATGGAGTACGTCGCCCAGGACATGCGCGCCGAGGCGAGGCACAGCCCGAGCATGTCGGCCAAGAAGTCGGCGAGCGCCTCGCACGCGACCCTGCCGGCCGCGACGGGATCCCGCGCGCAGAGGCGCAGAGTGGCCATCTCCGAGGCGGGCACCCAGTACCAGGGGGTGATGCCCACGGTTCGATAGATGCGCGTGATGTGGTACGCGGCGGCCGTCTTGTCCGCGTCGAGGAGTCGCTGTCCCAGGTGGGAGATGGCGCTGTGGAGGGCTCCGAGTCTCTCGGGGCCGGCGGATGCGCCGAGCTTGTCCGAGAAGTGTCTATGCGACAGGCCCGAGTCGCAGAGCCGCAGCGATGCCAGGGACTGGGCCGCCTGCTTCTCCTCATCCGGAGCGGAGGCATCCCCTCCTGCAACAGCCGCCTCTCGCACAAAGTCGGATACTTGGTCGAAAAACATCCTTGCCCAGCGGTAGTCGATCTGCTCCATGATCTGCGGCTTCGGCTCTGCCCGATGGGTGCGCTCCCCGACGCGCGCGATCCGATCCACCAAAACGCCTCGAATCGTCAACTGCCTAGACGCCTCGTCGAGCCGGAACCGGCCCCCGTCCTTGGGGCCCCCGGCGGCAAAGACGGGCTCTTTCAGGGCCGAGTATCCCACCGGCACGCTCAGGTCCATGGCCCAGTCCGGGACCCAGGAGGGCAGGTTGCCGGTCCTCTTGGGGAACTGGGTAAACAGCAGGGTGTCGATGCTCTGCTCCAGCAGCAAGGCGCCGACCTCGGTGTAAATCTGAATGACCTCCTTCTCGTACCGCACGCGCACCCGCCGCCGCAGGTTGTCGTCATCCGCCGCAAGCCCCAGCAACCCAAAGACGCGGTCCTCCGCCAGACTGGCCCCGATCTTGGCCTGGTCGTTGTTGACGTTGTACTTGAGCACGAGGTCGTACAGGCCTTGCCTCGCGCCGAGCTGGTGGATGGCCTTGCGCTCCTGGAAGATGCGTATCAGGCCGGCCGTCTTGTCGAAGAGGGCGTTGCGGCGGCGGAACTCGTGCTGCGCCGTGGCCTCGCTCCGGCCGCGCACCCAGTACGTGTTGTAGATGTTGTAGAAGAGCGCGCCGGCGCGGAAGCAGTCGAAGCAGAGGGCCTGGTCGCCGCAGACGAAGACGACGACGGGGGCCAGGCAGGCTTCCTGGATGATCCAGAGGCGGTTGAACCAGCCCCGGTCGAGCACATCGGCGAAGCCGTCCAGGGGGAAGCGATGCCCGAACCGCCGAATCATGTCGAGTATGTCGTCCCGGTCCTCGCGGTCCTCTGCATCCACCTCGATGGACGGATCCATGACGGCGTCAAAGACGTGCATGAAGCGCGCGACTGACGGCCCCATGACGCGGCTCAGGACACCCTCGCTGGATATCTCGCCGACATAGTCAAAGTACTGCGCCGACGCGCGCGTCGCGGGGCCTAGCCAGACCACAGTGCGGGCGCATTTCGCGTAAATGTCCCGCATGAGCTGGACCTGGTGTCCCTTTTCCGGGTCATCGTGCTGGTTGATGCTGATCTGGTCGACGAAGAGCGGGCGCTGCGCTGTGCCGTTGGCGACGAGGCGAAGCAGCGCCAGCTCCAGCGGACGGTAGACGCGCAGCCCGTAGGGACCTCCTTTTGCTTCCACGATGATTTGGCGATTTGGCGATTTGAGATGAGCTGGCACGCTCCAGGTGTAGGAGAGGGCGTCGTAGCAAGGCTTCGCGTCAACGTCCGCCTCGATGATCTCGATGCGCACGGTGCCGTACGCGCCGGGTATGAGGGACGGCTTGGGCGGGAGAAGACGAACTAAGCGGAAGACCTTTTTTGAACGATCGAGCTCCGGGTATTGGAAATCTGGTAAGCGGTTGAAGAGCGTCATGTTGCTAGAGGTAGCTGAGGCTCCAGTCACGCTGCACTTCGACATGATCTCAAGGAGCAAGGCAAGGACACCGACATAAGGTTGATGGGAATGACCTCGTGCCTGGAAGATGCACCTCAGCCGCAATATTGAAACGTCCTCCAATCGTGTCACGGTATCAGTGGCCTAGAACCCGTCCAGGCCTTGTTCGGGGCAATCAGTAGAAACACGGGTCGGCGGTGCATCTCTTGTTGGGCACCTGATGCGAACGAACTATGGATATACAAATTGTTACCGTGAAAAAAAAAAAAA
>PKSG01000214.1:12987-31420 GCA_002916505.1 Tolypocladium paradoxum
GCCAGAAGAACCAGACACGGCCGAAGGCCAACAATTAATTGCAAACCCCAGCAAAAAGAAAGGATTGAGTGCCCTCACGCTGGATCGAACAGCGGACCTCATCATATCACATCTGGGTACGAGTGATGCGCTCTACCACTGAGCTATAAGGGCTCGTCATGCTTCCGATTGGAACGTAGGAGAATTAAAGGGCATTATGTAGGTACGCATCTGGTGGGGCAACCAACCCACCCCCACTATCAAGGGCCCTTGTCGACTCGCCCTGCCTCTAGTGACCTGATGCTGAGCATTTTTCAAATATAAGATAGTGTAAAAGTGTCGGGCGCGAGAGCCAAGCCCATTTCCCAATTCCAAGATCCGAAATCTGGAGGGAACAACCGCCTCTTTTCTCGATCCCATGTTGCGTGACAATTGAATAAGGACTAGGCCACCTTCGATGCAAAATGGGGTTACACAGATACACCAATAGTTGCTGTGAGCTCTGCAGCAAACTTCAGAAGCTCCACAAGGAAGTTACAGACCACGATCCCAAAGAGTCGAAGGTGGAAAGCCCGCGAGGAAAGTCGGCACAGGGGAATAATAGAATGGGCGCCTTGCTTCTTTCTTCCGCCAAGTACAAGGTGTACGAACGCCAATGGATGCTGAGACTATGTTCAGTCACATCATCGAAGAGCCTTTTGACTGTCCTAGTTGCCCGCGGTCCGTAAAGAAGCATTAATCGCAGGAGGAAGAAGAAGAAGTCTATTACACTAGCTAGCTACTGAGAGCTCTAGAGCTTCTACCCTAAACTGATACAGGAAAAACCCACAGTGGGAAGAAAACCCATATCTAAAACGTCAAAGCGGCGTCGGGTCGAGGTCGGCCCGGCCCGCCGCAGCTGCCGCGAGTCGGGGCCGACGCGCCGGCACTGGAGGTACCGGTGCTCGGTTGGTCCCGAGGGCGCGTTGGGTACGAGTATTAACCGGAGCTGGCTTGTATTAATAGCTGCCTTTTGAAAAGCCTGGACCTGATTTCGGCCACTACTTATTTGTTGTCGAAGTCCTGCAGTCAAGCCGGTGTACTGACGCAGGTCGTATGTCCAAATCAAGGAATTTGTCTCAAGTCCAGCTTCATCGATGCCCCATGGTAGTTGAAGTTGGCCAGGTCCATCAGAGGCGCCGACTTTGTAGATATCCACTCGACTATCGCTTAGGTCCAGGACCAAGCCGAGTTGCGCATATAATGTCCCAACAGGCAAGACATAAGAACCAGAAGCCGAACCTTCCGGTGCGTTCAAAGATCGTGAATTGGCATCTGTTGAAGAAAATAGTTCTCTGATCCTGCTATCGGAATCATCAACGGTTGGGCAATCAGTTTGTGTAGCGAGAGACTGGATAAACGCATTGGCGCTGCTATTCCCGAGGGCTTTGCGAAGACAATTGCGGTAATCGTCCAGACCCAAGGTAGTATGACGCAAGAATGTTTGCAACTGTGACTTCTGCCTTGCTGATCGAAACTTGGGCCATTGTCGAATCTCTGGATGTTCGGAGCTTCCCAGTTGCAGAATGTAGGCCAGGCGAAGTTCGATGACGAATAGTGTCCTTGAAGCATAGGGCTTAGAATGTTGAGGCCGATGTCTTGATTGTGTTTGGTTGCTTCACTGCCAAAGTACTCCTACAGAGGTAACTTACGCAATGAGGCAAACGCATAGCAGAAGAGCGTTTCAAGAACATTGCTCTTCAGATCCATCCATTCACCCCTAGGCTGGTCAGTTAAGAAAGACCAAAGGCGAATGAAGTTTGCGTAGCGATAGCCATCTCTTCTCCATAGAATGTAGTAGTGAAGTGTTGAGAAGTAGTATTAAAGAATCGCTCGTACATGGCCACCAATGAGGCGCTTGACACTGCCATGTGTCAGGCCAACATAAGCGCGCCAATACTCGTCGTCTCGATCGTCCGTGACAAACTCTGAGACGACGGGCGCGACTCGAGTCGTGGCCGGATTTATGCCTGCATCAAATCCGGAGGCACGGTGCTCGCGGTGGCACGGCACGGCGTCAACCGGCGACTCCCTAATAGCCACTTACAAAGTACAACTTTAAAAGCCTCATGCATGTTGACTTGTATAAGCGTGTCCAAATTCAACTTCATCATCACAATCACTCACTCACCAGCATCTCAACCAACTCAAGACCTTCAGCTCAGGCTTCACAGCTTCGCAGCCTCACAACTCATCACATTCTGCTCCTGGAGGAAACAAACACTTCACCACCATCACCATGTCTTCCACTGATATTCCCACGGCCGCCGCCCTCTCCGCCAAATACGCCCCCCTCATCGCCGACAAAACCATCCTCACAACCGGCGTCTCCCCCACCAGCATCGGCGCCCCCTTCGTCCGCGCCCTCGCCGCCGCCTCCCCCGCGCTGCTCATCCTCGCCGGCCGCAGCGCCCCCAAGCTCGCGCAGACCGCCGCCGCCATCGCCGAGGCATACCCGCACGTCAGGACGCGCACCCTGACGCTCGACCTCGCGTCGCTCAAGGCCGTGCGCGCGGCAGCCGACGAGGTGCTCGCCTGGGACGACGTTCCTGCCGTCCATGTCCTGGTTGCCAACGCCGGCGTCATGGGCACGCCGTATGCGCGGACGGAGGACGGCGTCGAGAGCCAGTTTGCGGTGAACCACCTCGCGCATTTCCTGTTTACGAACCTCATCATGGGGAAGCTGCTCGCTGCGGAGGCGCCGCGGGTGGTGAGCGTGTCGAGCAACGGGCACCGCTTCAGCAGCATGCGCTGGGACGACCTCAACTTTAATGCAAGGCCCTGCGCCCCCCGTTGAGAAGCCGAATCGTGCTGACAGATGGCCGCAGAAAGGGGAGACGTACAACAAGTGGATCGCGTACGGCCAGTCCAAGACGGCCAACATGCTCTTCGCCCTCTCCCTCGCCGAGAAGCTGGGCGGGCGCGGCCTCGGGGCGTACAGCCTCCACCCGGGCGTCATCGGCGGAACTGGTCTGTCCGCGCACCTCGACTTCTCCGCGACCGGTGACTTTGCGGAACTACGTACGCCTCACCCCTCGTATTCCTAACATGGAAGTTCCGAGACTAACACGACGTGTAGACAAGCTGGATCAGACGCAGGGCAACGCCGAGGGCTTTGAAGCCTTCAACTTCATCAATCCGGAGCAGGGCGCCGCGACGCACGTCTTTGCCGCATTTGACCCCAGCCTCAAAGGTAACTAACTAATGACGCACAAACGCTTCCCCCAGGCTGACTGAACGCAAAAGACTAACATTTCCAAGACCACAACGGCGCGTACCTGCTGGAGTGCCGCCTCGCGGACCCGTACGTCGATACCGTCAAGCCCTGGGCCACCAGCTCCATCGAAGCCGACAGGCTGTGGAAGCTCAGCGAGAAGCTCGTGGGCCAAGAGTTCTCATATTAATCCATGGGACAAGGCGTGTGCCAGGGTCTGTAACATCAGCACTTGAGAGAACATGCGTTTAGAGCTTTGGATGTGTCACAGACTCATTCTATATTGAAACGTCAAAACCCCAATTCTATTCCTGCCCCCAAGACCAGTGTTTTTGACGTGAGAAATGCTGACTACCGGGTATCCTTGACCGCCTTGGGCTCCTGTTTAAACCAACGCCAGAAATGCCATACTATGCTCCAGAGAATCAACCACTTCGCCCATTGGAAATTCTCACAAGCGCTTCCAGTATCCCCTCTCACGGACGACCCCACTCGTCCAATACCGTCGGCTGCTGCACAGCGAGCCCCTTGATGCTGCTCAGCCATGCCCGACACGCCTCGTAGTGTGCATAACCGCTCTGGTCCGCATCCCTGCAGCTCGCCATCTTGATGTCTGCCACATCCAGTACACTTCTGCCGTCGGCGTCTCTAGCGTGCACGTTGGCCCCGTGCCTCACCAGCGTCTTCATCGCCAGCTTCCGCCCGCAGCGGACAGCAATGTGCAGGGCCGTCTCGCCCGCCCGGTTCCTCGCGTGAACATCTGCCCCGTACTCAACCAGCAAGTCGAAGATCTTGGGCCCGGTCTTGTAGTCGTTGTCCTCGGGAAGCTCCGCAGCAAACACCATCAGGGGCGTGTTGCCGTTGAGGTCGTAATGGTTTGGGTCGGCGCCGGCCGTAAGGATCCCCGTGGCAAGGGAATGGCGAAACTCCAGTAGAGTGCTGCAAGAGTCGACGAGGTTATCGGAATTCTGTTGCCTCCTGACCGGCTGCTCCAGCCCGCTCGGGTCCACACAGTACTTTTGAGCCATGCTGCCACAGCTCAAGGTCGACATGGCAAGGCTATGAAGGCCGTTGCCTCCGTCTGCATCCTCCAGGGTTGGCACCAGCCGCGCAAGCCTGGCATTCTGTAGGAGCTGACCCTGTTTTGTGATTGCAGGGTCACTACTCGGCACTGGGCTGAACGCCGGAAGGAAGGCAGACGGGGTCGGGTCCCACTCCATCCAGTCCCTGTCTATCGAGTCTAGGTCCATCAGCTCTTGGTGGCTTGGACGAGCAGGTTGACCAGCAGGCATGATGCCAAACGCGTCGCGCCTGTTGAACGTCTCGACGTCATATTGGTAGGAGATGTATTGCATTGCCTCTGGGTACAACCCCTCCATGTATAGGAGGTGAAAGAAATTTCGTCCATAGATGTCCCGAGCGTAAATATTGAAGGCCCTCGTAGAAAGGAGGCGTAGCAGTTGGCACAAGAGGTTGAGCTTCTGCATCTCACCCCGCCTGATGACATGGAGGAATGTCTGACCACCGGTGTTTGTGGAATTTAGTATGGGGTTGCATATGTCCGTCTGAAGAGCGCGGAAGAGTGTTTCGAGGGACCCGCGGGCAGCCAGAAAGTGCAGCACCGTGTTTCCGGAGGAGTCGCAGTCAGTCACGTCCGAACGCGTGGGTCCGGCTTGCAGTAGGCGATGGGAGACGGTGGACAGGCCCTGTATCGTCACCCACCGCGAAATGTATGTGTCGAACTGAGTGAAACACAGGCATCGCCTCTGCGCATGGGCTTCTCGTGGAGCATGGCACAACTGTTGCTGAATGGATATGTCCAGACTGAGAAAGTCGCCCGGCAAGGGGTGTGGCTCGCCCTCGAAAGCCCCTGGACCGTCGTCATCGTCAAGCCACTGCAGTGGTGTCGTCACGCCAGCCGACATGGGAGAGATGCTCGACCGGCTAGATATTGGAGCCGTAAATCGCTTGACCAGCCTTTTGACCGTCTGGACATAAGCCTCAGAATATCCGGAGAGTACTCGGTGGAAGGATCCCGTGGTGCGGTCCGTCGAGGAAGACAGGCAGGTAGTCTGACGAAGGAACGACGAGAAAACGCTAGCATCGCCCGAATACTCGGCGTAAGGGCCGGTATCAACCTGAAGCCCCGGTGAGGTTCCTGCGGACGGATAGCCACTCGCGGGATGGTGTGCAAAGAGGTTCTGGCCGACGGGGCTTGCAGCTGCACCGGTACTAAACGGCGATATGTCAAGCGGGAACGGGCTTGCGCTGGCTTCGGGCTTAACTGGAGTAACGCTCGGTGACAAGCGTGGGTGGTCAAATACAGCTTCGGCTGCCGATCTCAGCCTGGTCGGCGAGTTTGAGAGCTGCGTCACCCGCCGACCCATGTCGGTTTCGTTGCGGGGATGAAGCCATCGCGGCTCCTTGTCGAGCAGCGAGTTGAGCTTCTTGTTGGCCGAGTCGACGCTGCAGGGCAAGGATTAGCGGAGGATTAACAGGCAGCCAGAGCGAGCGCATTGGCGCTTACCCAGGAGCCGAGTCGGGCGAACGAGAGTGCACCAGCTTGACGATGATGTCCAAGGGCAAGGTGGTGTAGACGTAGAGCCGAGCCATCTTGCGCTGCGCGGACTTGGTCCACATGGGAGGGCGGCCAGTCTGGGTGTTGGTGCTCTGGGCGGACGGCGACGCGGAGGCCGGGATCGTCAGCATCGGCACCGGGGGCGAGGGCTGCTTCATTGTCACGGGCGCCTATCGTGAGAGTTGAGGCTGACCAGTATCAACGAGGCGAGAACCTCGCAACTGGGACCATGGGTGCGGATCGGCGCTCTGTCCACCGGGCCAGGCGCTGGTGAAGCTTTTAAGCGGCCCAGCAGAACCTACGGATTGAGACTCGCCGGCGCGGGACATGAGGGCTGTGCCTTGACCTGCTTGGCAGGCCTTGTATGCGGTCGTGGGGCCCAACAGCGCCATCGTCGGCCATGTATGACATGGCCAGCGGCTTCCACCTGCGGGAGGCAGCATAGCATGCAGTATGCGGCCGGGGACAAGCAGGCAAGGGATGAGGCTGCGGCCGGTGGTGGTGGTGGTGGTGGACTGAGGTGGTGCCCAGTGATGGCCGTCGCGCGGGGCCAGGCAGCTTCGTGCTGCGCCTCAGCGAGCTGGCAGGCCGCTGCCTGGGGCAGCCTGTGGCGCAGCTTCCGGGTGAGCAACGGCGGCAGGGCCCCAGTCAGAGGCGGAGCGAACTGGGGTTTACGCATTCCTGACCACCACTTGTCCTTGGTCTTAAGGCAGAGCAATCTTTTAGACGACGTACAGTTCTGATGTCTCTGCATTGGGTCAATCGACGTCGACAAGCGCTTCGGGACGGCAAGAAGATGTTGACATGTCCGACTTGACGCGACCGCTGTGACTGTTACCATGGACGGGGCAAGGCCAGATGGACCTCGGGTAACCCTCCCGCCCGCGCTCCCGCTGGATGCCCCGACAGTTGTGTATGGGACCCCCGATTTGAGCGACACTTTCCCACATATTTTCACCCTTCCCCCCTTCCAACCTGGTCAACCGTCAATTGTTGTCAAGGTAAATGCTGGCAATGGTAATGGCAACAGCAATGTCAAAGCCGGGAATGGTATTTCGAGCAACAACGATGTCAAGGCCGGAAATGGCATTTCGAGCCCAGCGACGGCGATGGAGGGGAGAGCAGCAGCAGCAGTGAAGGAGGCGATGCCCTCGGCGAGAGTCGTGGGGGGAAGAGCAACAGTGGTGGAAACAAATAAAAGCACCAGCCATGGCGGAACAGCACCAGTAACAGCAACGGGGGCGAGAGCAATGGCGGCGAGCGACAGTGACAGCAGCAGCAGCTCCAACGGTGGGTCTGCTACCGGAGGTGACGCTGGAGCAGCCGCGAATGCTTCATCTTCGAACGTCGGATTTCTTTTCCCACCACATTGGAATGGCACCAACCATACCGGCCACCTCCCCCTCCCCCCGTCAAGATAACAACGTTCCCAAACCAGCCTGGCCTAATCTAATAGCTAATTATTCTGTGCTAATAGATAGTATCTATATCTATTGCCAAAGGTATCGAACTAGTGAGGGCCATGGTCGTATATGGAAGGATCAAGATTTAACCTGAAGAGGCCAGTGCCGTTGCCGATGCGAAGCGCCCAAGCTGTCCTTTGGTGAACATTCAAAAGGGAGACCATGAGAAAACAGATTGATTGCCATGTCACTAGGATGGCTGCGGTTCAACTGTGCAAAGATGAGATGTTAAAATTCTTTCAAGACGCAAAAAGTCAAGCAAGACAGCCATAGAGCTTAAAGCCATGTAGAAGTAGAGAGTGTGAACCCAGATACGCCAGCAATAGAAGAAACGCGAAACATGAAAATATGGAAGCAAAGCAACGAGAGAAACCCAAAGCAACGAGAGAAACCCAGAGCAACGAGAGAAACCCAAAGCAATAAGAGAAACCCAAAGCAATAAGAGAAACCCAAAGAAACAAATCGACATGTGACAGAATTATCCGAAATATCATCCCCCAGCCTGCTCTTGGCTCCATGTCGAGCTCATGGGTGGGATTACCTAAAAAGTGACGGAGCGGCTCGTCTCGATGTAGTGAGCCATATATCTGTGATGTAAATCCCTCGTTAGCAAAATGACACACTACTAACTGGACGCCCTAGGATGCTGTGCTTACTCTCATAGTTCACCCTCACTTTCTCGACGGCGTTCCTCCCACTGATGATTAGACCCCGTGCGGCTTCGATATGTCCGTCGATTGCATCGGTATCTGTGTATGCGTTACGGAACCTATTGAGAAAGTTCAGCCGGGCCTCGCAGGCTCTAGTAAAAGTCAGCTACATCGGTCCTAGAACGCAGAGATACGTTCGTGAGACAAAAGGAATATTTGCTCTCAGTTAACACCCTTACCTTAGCGAATCCTGGCCCCACTCGAGTGCCATTCTAGCCGGAGTGATGAATTCTTCCGCGGTTGCCCAGGGGGCCCAAGCCTTGTTGCAGTTCATGTACTCAGTATACGCAGAATGCGACTCTGCCTGCTTCTTGACCTTTGCTTTGTAGTCATCGTAGGCCTGCTGAACCGTTGTAGACCACTTCGAGTCCGGTCGGTAACGTTTTGGGTCAATGGTTCTCAACCACTCCCGTAGGCGCGCTGCCAAAGCCTCATATGGATACATGTCTAGGCTCAGCTGCCTGGCCAATGCTCTGATAGACCGGATGCTATCAGCAATAGACGCGACCGAGCTAGTTGATTCGGTTGACCTCCTCGACTCTACTGGATCCGCATTGTTGGATGGTGCTCTTGAGTTCACGGTTCGTACAGAGGCTGCACGGCTGGAGCTTGCTCTGCTTCCGGGGTATGCGGAGCGAGAGCCAGAGGCAGATGCCCGGTTGACTGGCTCATACACCTGGAGGTCCTCAGGTTAGAATAAATGTCAAGTTTTGCAGCCATGACTGATGGTTAAGTAGGTACATACTGGACGGGCTGGCGGCATGGGTGGTGACACGGAACGAGGCCCTTTTCCATCAAGGCAGCCTTCCACGAAGCGTTTGGTAGATTCGGCGAGTTTTGCACATTGTCGCGGACAGAATTGGCCAATTGTTTACGTGAAGACGCCGTGAAAAAAAATTGAAGAACGGATGTATTGATGAGTTGAAGATGCTCAAACAGAGGGATGAGTGGGTTTCTGAGGACCGCAAGCAGGATACTCAACGCAACTACAGGACTTGCAACGGTATTTATGTTTTATCGTCGACCCACAAAGTCTCTTGGGCTGCCCGTACGTCTCCTCTGGTGGCTCTAGAGCAAACAACAAAATTGGAACTGGACGATGCGGCCGGCTGGGGTGTGGTCGCAGAGAGAGGCCTTACAGTCCTCGCCTGAAACCATTGCGGCCTGGTCAAGGCCTGTTGGCCTGCACATGTTGGCAGGTCAGTTTTACCTTGTTCCCAGTGGCACGCTCATATTTCCCGTGAGCGAGACTGCAAAGGTCTGGTAGGTCATGAACGCCCACCAACACAGTGGGACTGGGATGGCGACAGGCCATGAACTAATCGAGCTGAGCGCTTAAAGACTTAACGTCTACGTGGTAGGGTCCCAGGTCGCAGAATTGGTTGCGTACCGTGCCATATGCATTCCAATCTTTGGCGTCTAGTGGTGCGCGTCAAGCCTCCATCGCGACAGTTTAAGCGCCGTGCCTCGCCTGGCCCCAGGACGAGGCGAGCGGCAGCTAAGCGACAAGTTTATTCTTAGAAAGTCGACCTTCCTGGCCAATCAATCAGTCGGTTGTGCCTAATAAATGCATGGAGGAGTCGGGATGGGGAGCTGTGTTTGATTAAGCGCTGCGGTGGCGCAGCCCCTGCAACCCACGTGAGTGAGGGAGTCCAACGCTGGACTACTCAGCACTGCTACGAAGTCGCCGCACCCAAATCTTGCGCTGGGCCACAACGCGCATCCCACACACGGATGACGACTCGCACCTCACCCCTCGACCGGCGCCTTTGCTTCGCTCCGACAGCCTCGTACTCGTACTCATCCAAGCAGCAACACCCATCTGCTGTATAGTCTGGCGGCCCCTGTTGTCCGAGGATACGCACCACAGGCTTTCTATGAAGCGCATCTTCGGCAAGCTCAGGCGACGTCTTCGCCATGAGCCGAAACCTGCCACTCAACCACCGTCGTCGGCGAAAGCAACACCGGCGAAAACAGCACCGGCGAAAGCAGCACCGGATGCCGTTGCCTCTGAAATGTCTGTGACGACACCTGAATCAACGACGGAAGCCCTGCCTCCATTTTCCAGCCGCGCTCCAGACGGCCAAGCAGATGCGCCGCTGGAATCCCTGCCAGCAGAAGTGCGACATCACCTGCTTTCTTTCTTGGATCTGGGCCAGCTCAAGAGGTTGGTTCACGCTTCGCCTGTGTACCATCAGCAATATCTTTCGGGCCGCAGGCTATTACTCTGCGGCCTTCTGGAGGGAATGCTGGGCATTGCTGCCGTCGATGCGTGGGCCGCATGCCGCGCCAGCGTCAGGAGGGCCGCTGGGAGGCTCACGCGAGGAAAAGTCAAGGGACATCTCCAACGGTACCAGGAACGCCGCTCATCCATCCAGACATACTCAATCCGCGATGAAAATCTCCCTGAGAAAGATCTTGTCTTTATGGTCAAGTTTCACTGGTTCGTTGTCGCCCCGCTCGCCCGCCGCTATACGCACTGGGCGCTCTCCAATCTCCGAGACGAATCTACGGTCGAGTTCGATGACGACGAAACCCTATCACAAACGGAAGAAGGCCGTCTAATACGAGCGTTGTATCGGTTCCAGCTGTGTTGCACGCTTTTCGGCAACAGCCATCTGGGAGCCCCACAGGTGACAGGGAGCAGATTTGAGTCTGTCGAGATTCTGGTGTTTTTCCTTTGTCTGTTTGAGCCCTGGGAGGTGGAGGAAATTGCATGCATATACGCATTCGCAAAAGAGAAATATGGGCAGGTTTTCGGAGATATCAAATGGGACGTGGATCAGACGAACCCAAAATTCGACGGCCAGCGCCCGCCTACACCCAATGGCGCATTTGACTTTGATAACCCTTGTACGTCGCTCACCGATCTGACCTTGCAAGTATTCGGACATGGGCGCTAACCACGCTCCTTTTTGGCATTCAAGGGGCCTATACTACGCTGTTACGGGGCACAATTTCTCGCGGCCTCGACCTTCTGCAAGCCGTCTTTGGCATCGACGACCACGATCAGCTTGTTTCCGCAATGCAGGCGCAGATTACGTGGGCAGTGGGAAATTTCCTAGAAGACGATGCCTGGAGCGAGTCGACTCAGTTTGTTCGAAGACGAGGGCGCCCTTCCGAAGGGGACGAGAAACAGCAGCGGAAGGATCCGATGCCATTCGAGGGCGACAGTGAGTCGTGTCCACCTTTGGCCTGGACAACGATCTGGAAGGACACATATAGTAATCTTTTTGGGATCTTTATGCCGGAAGCAACTCGCCTTTTGGGCTACGTGTTCTGGGATGCGCCGCGCATGGAGAGCACGGGGGCTTGTGATGTAGTAACCAGGCAACGCGAGACGGATTGGCGCGGTTACGACCCGAGAGACTATTTATTGTATTAGCCAGCGGTAAGGTTGGGGTTTGGAGATGCTACCTTACCTATCTAACGACGTGTTAGTGATGTGTCTGCTCTGGGACAGTCGGACGCCCTGCAGACGGTTCCTACCAAGCGTGTCCCAAGGAGCCTGTCGCATGCAAGTAGCAGTGGCGAGCGCTTAACCAACCGGTGACAGCTGACAGGGGGCACGGCATGAGCCGGGAATTAAGAAAAGAGCATTGGATTATTAGAGCATGCGCCCCATCGCCACAACAGTGTGACCTACAGCCTGCCGAGCCGGGCTCCAGCATAAACTGCCCGGCCTGTGGCGCATGCGCCTGCTGGTGTGCACTGCGATGCCACGGCGGTGGTGTTATCACCCCTGCACGCTGCGCCGCCAACAGTGATCGACAGGCACACATGTGGAACCCCAACGACGCATCCACCAGCTGCAGCAACGGAGCTCGTTGGCGGGCAACCACACCACGCGTTCAGGCCGGGAGTGAAGCGCCAACGAATGGATGGTGCAGGCGAGCCGATGTTGGCTCCCGTCCTCAGCTGGGGGCCGTCACGGCGGCTCTCTGGCGCCAACTCAGTGGCGCTGGCAGGGGGCCCTGAGCCTATCGGACTGTGAAACAATCCATGTGGGGCGAACCTTCCAGCCGCCATCTCCCGCTCCTCCACGTCTCCCCTGATTGGCCCGTTGGTTCAGGACTGAGCCTCGCTAAGCCTTGGGCGCCAGGCCAACTCCACCTCACTGGTAGCGGTTGTTGGTCCACTTCGTCCTCTCTCAGACTTCACGTGTCCCAGAAACTCCGGCCCTGCTGCTCGATAACGGTTTGAACGGGGACGGACACGCTAGCAGGCTTGCTGTGAACAACGGCCCCGCTGCGGATCCGAGACTCCATTGAGTTCCGTGACGGTGGAAGGGTTTGCTGTCGTGGACGGAAACAACCACCACGTTGGCGCCAGAGACCCGCTGCGCGAGAGCCACTTACACGACGTCTTCACCTCAGGTACGGCAACGCGAGTCGGGTCCCAAGCCGAGGACCATCAGAGATGCAGCGTTGGCGCCGGATGACACGTGGGGGCCTAAATCGTATGATGCGCTCTCAGCGCTTACCGTGGCGCCGACTGACGGACTTCATTGGGCAGTGACGTGCGCAGCAACAGTGGACAAGCGTCTGCACAACCGATTGCGTTCGACTAGACAGACACTCACTCCAAGACGCACAAATCAACATTAACATACGTATATTGTCAGAGATCGTTAAACTCGCTTCCGTATCCAGTCTCTTATTCCCAGGCTGCCCGGTGGCGGCAAGGAGTTCCCAACAAAAGAAAAATTCCTTGCTCTAATATGTTATTTACATGCGAACGTTATGTGTTCCCTGCAAGGCAATAAATATACCCGCTCAAACGGAGATTATGAGATTACAGGAGAGCAACGAGACCAGCAACGGCGGCGACCACGTTGAGGCTGCCGACGACGTGACCAGCGGCGGCAGTGACCTGGACGGGGCCCGTCGTCCTGGAAGAAGGGACGCCGACAGTCGGGGTGGGAGGCTTGTTGGAGGGCGGGTTGGAGGGCTGCTGGGTAATCTTCTGGGAAGTCCAAGACGGGACGACGACGGTGGTGCCGGTCGGGTAGACGGTGGTGCTGACGCTCCCGATGGGGCAGTTGGGGACCCCGGGCGGGCACTTGGAGATGGTGTAGGTCTGCGTGGTGTATTGAGTCGAGGTGGAGTTGTTGCCGGGCTGGGGCATGCTGGACGACGGCTTCACCGGGGTGATGGGGGTGACGGGGCAGACGGTCGTGGAGACGGGGATGGTCTCGGTGACGACGGTGGTGTGGCCGCCGCCGGGGCAGCTGGTGACCTGCGGCGGGCACTTGGTGACGGTGTGTGTCTTGGTGGTGTAGACGGTCGAGGTGGTCCACTGGGTCGGGGTGCTGGTGGGAGTGACGGGGCAGACGGTGGTGGAGATGGGGATGGTCTCGGTGACGACGGTGGTGTGGCCGCCGCCGGGGCAGCTGGTCACGTTTGGAGGGCACTTGGTGATGGTGCGGGTGGTGGTCGTGCAGACGGTCGAGGTAGTCCAACTGGTGGTGGTTTCCGTGGGTTTGGTAGAAGTCCCGGTGGGGTTGGTGGTGGGAGTCTGGGTACCTGTAGGCTTGGTGGTGGGAGTCTGGGTAGGCTTGGTGGTGGGCGTCTCGGTAGGCTTGGTGGGCGTCTCGGTGGGCTTGGTGGTGGTCGAGACACCGGTGGTGTGCGTGGCCGTGTAGGTGATGCACGAGCAGGCCGAGCTGACCCTCTTGACGTTGCCGCCGCAGTTGTTGAAGTCGGTGGGGATGGCCGACGGGGCGGTGGTGGTTCCGGAGAGGAAGTCGAAGCAGAACTTGGGAGCCTCGTCCTTGAAGCGGGGGTCGATGAGGTTGCGGTAGCAGTTGTCGGGCTCGCAGTCGGGATACTCCCAGGCGCTGGCCACGGAGGCGGCGATGGCGCCGAAGACGAAGGCACCCTTCATGGTAGTGGTGGTGGTGGTGGCGGCGGCGGTGGTTGTGTTGTAACTTGCAAGTCGTCGATGAACGAGTGAGGCAACGGACAGAAGAGTTGAGGCTGGATAACTCAGAAGAGTGAGGCTGGATACCAAGCGAAGGTTGGGTTTAGAACTTGGACAGCGAGGGACTGGCAACGAGGGTTGATGGGGGGAGGGAGCAAGGCGAACAAGGACTGGACAAATGGCGGCCTTATATGAAGGACAGGCTCATCGACATGGGTTGGTTGAACTGGCGCCCACCGACCACCCGCGCCATGCAATGCATGCGCCTTTCGTCCCAAGCCCATCCTTCGATGGCGGCGGTGCTCGTACGAAGCAGCTCGTTCGCACCCTTGGCACGGCGACCGGGTTGCTTAGCGGAATACGAGCTGCTGCTGTTAGCCTGTTAATAACCAACCCTGCAGGGCCCGTCGGTCGTCGAGCGGCTCCCGGGCTGCGTGATTGGGGGGTGCAGGGGTCGTCGTTTTCGCCCATCGTCGTCGTCGAGCATCAGAGCCGCCGGGCCCAATGGCCCCCCGGCCCATGCCCGCAGCCCGACCTGGGCGGCGGCGGGTTGGACAGGCAGGCAAGACAGGCCGAGCGCCGCCGTGAGGACGGTGAGGTGGACGAGCCGGGCCCAGTCGCGGCGGCCAGCCAACGCTCGTCAACAGCAACACCAGCAGCACCACACAGCGCCAGACACGACGGACGGGGTTGAGTCGTTGACGGGCAGGGCTAGGTCTGCTCTAGGGGCAGACTACCCGTTGCGGGCTAGCGCTGCCAATGTCGTGTTCCCACCAACGCACGACCCGGGTTCCTCTTTGGCGGGGTCGTCCGACCTTGTTCTGGCTTTGTTCTGCCTTGTTCCTCTGATTCGGTCTATGAGATTCGTCGACGCCATCCCCCGCTGTGGCTCCCAATGGCCGCCTGTGGATGCCGGTCGAGACAAACGCCGAGCCTGCCAGACACACGGGGCCGGACACCAACCCCGGCGGACAATGAGGCCAGGGCATGCGTACGATACTTGACTGACAGACAAAGACGTGCGCCCAGCCGCCGAAAGCCGTTATATCGTTTCGACGTTTACCAAGGTTTGGCTGTTCCAGGGCTCCGCCGCGCTAGAGCCAGCCTAGCGACCAGGTTTCCGGGACAAAGACAGCCCGTCCCGATTTAGCATCATCCGACACGGCCGCACCTCACAAATGGGTACCTACGAGTAGCAGACGGTGGGGTGCCACGGCCAGAGTACGAGCCGACAAACGGGCGACTGAATACTTGGTACCCCCCATTCGATATCCGGCAGCCCAAGGTACGGACTGCATGCCGCACGGACGAGGGCTGTGGTGGGCGTGGGACTTGATGCACTGCCTGCTGCATCCACCCAGCCATCGCCTGTCTGGCAGCCCATCTGCGCTGCTGTTCCCGCGCTGGTACCTACAGGTACCTACCTTACCTAGGTAATTGGTGCCCCTCCCTCGATCCACGTTGACAGGCACAGGCACAGGCACACACACGCGCGCGAGAAAGACTCGCTCGTTGCTACCCAGCGAGGAAAAAACCTGCATCGACGCACGCCATGGCGCCGGTTCCCGGGTTGGGGGGGCAGCCGGCGCAGCAACTGGGCCAGAGGTCGTGTTACTCGCGCTGGCCGGCTGCCAAGTGCCTGCCTAGTACGTGCTGTGGTGCTGTGGTGCGGTGCGGTGCTGCGCGAGACGAGCGGGCGCTGTGGGAGCGTTGCACGCCCATGTTGATGTTGATGCCGTCATGGTCTTCGGTGGCGATCCGTCGGATGGCCGGGCAATGCTCGTCCAACGCATCGCCGCAGCACGCACCGCGCCGCGACGCAACGCAACGCAACGCAACGCAACGCAGCACAGCACAGCATGGCCGACCGCAGCAGCGGCAATGGCATCATGCCAGGCGGGGCAGACACGGTCGGCAGCAGGCCTCCACTCGCCCAGCCCGCTCGAGGGAGGCGGCTGGCGAGATGACGTCGCCGACGCCGGCAGCGGAGCCTGGCCTGGCATCACGGCCATGATCCGTCCTGCGGGTGCCACGTCCGACGACGACAGCCAAGAGCCGTGTCCGTCGAGCCCAGCATGGAACAGGACCTTGTTGGGGGCTGCGGAGCTACTCCGCTCTACGACGATACGGCCTCGGTTTGCCACCCGACCACCCAGCCAGGGGGATCCTCCATCGAGCAGGGTCGGACACGGACGTGATTGGGGACGATGGCTGGGTCTGATGTCAACGAGGCAGTGGACCAGACGGTTGGTTGCAAGGGTCTGCGAGCCTGCGGGAGAGGTAAGCGGTCCCCGGCCCAACGCATGGCCACCCGCTCCGTGGTCAAAGTTCTTGCTTACTGCCTGCTCCGTGGTGGCCCCCTGCTCGTCTGACTGCGACCCGGTGACGGTGGTTGGGTCCGGAAGTCGGGGGTGAGAAGTCGTCCGGCTCGGTTGCCACACCCCGAGATGGATACACGGGCTGTGGTGGTGGTGGTGCTCCCCCATGAGACATGATTTTTTTCCCTCAGTGTTTCGCCGTCATCGCGGATTTACCTTGTCCTGTCGTCCGCTCCGACACGAACCCGTGGCACGAACGGGCTACATACGCCGTTTCCCCTGCGTCGACGGTTGGTTGCCCTGCAGCCCATCCAACAGCAAGCCGACGACGGCGAACAAACAAGCAGGAGAAAAAAAACCCGCAAAAAGAGAACGAAAAAAACCGGGCGAAGCTAGCAAGTCCTTTTGTTGCACTCACTCACGCACTGGTTGCCCGAGGGAGTTGCTGCGTGCTGGGCTACCCACCCGCATCTGCAAATTGTGGCTTCGAATACGAGGCGACCGCGCGACCAACTCGCTCCTTGCATGGGGCCGGACAGCGCAGCGGCGCACGCCATGCACCTGCACCTCGCATGTATTCTATGTCGTCGTCATTGGTGGACGAGGTGCTGGTGAGTCTCGTCTGACTTGGGACGGGTAGGGCTTGGGTCCTGTGAGCAGGGTTGCCTGAGCAGGGTTGCCTGAGTGTGCTGTCGGTGTTCGGGTGTATTACCACGCGAGAGCAGGGCTTCGACATGACATGGCATGGTCCCGTATCGGGCTTCAGTTAAACTTGTCGTTCATGGTCATGGGACCTTGACGTGCGGACGGTAGGGTACGAGTAGGCTTGGGTGTGGTGAGAGGGTTGCCTGCCGGCCGGTCGGTCGGTTCATCTTACGCGAGAGAGCCGCATGGCTGCCCCATGACATGGCATGGCCCCGTATCACGGTTCGTTAGACTTGCTGCCAGGGCCCTTGACGTGCTGACAGGTAGGGTCAGGTTCCGGTGAGCGAGTTGCCTCCTGGCCGGTCAGTTGCTCCGCCTACACGAGAGAGCCGCAGCCCCGTCCCCAGCAGACGACGGTCCGGTATCAAGGTTCGGCAGAAGTAACAGTGAGTGCGTTGTGCTGGGCCCCGGGGACACCGGAACGAGACGACAACAAGCACGTATTATCAAAATAGCTCTTCGTACTCGGCCGCCGCACCCAGATCTGCCATGCCATCTCGCATCCAGCAATACGCGCTGCACCCCGCCTCCCTTCTCCCGTACGCCAGCCTGCATCGCCGTCACGTCACGCCGCGTGACCATGGAGTACGAGCAGCAGGAAAACTCTTCTCTCCTCGCGGCGCGTTGCCCTCCACCGCCCGCGGGGGGCCGCCTAGTTGACGAGCACGTAGCGGAAGCGCGGCTTGCCGGCCGCCATGTCGAGCATGGCGGCGTTGGCGTCCCTCATGGGCCGCTTCTCGATCCACGGCCTGATGTGCTTGTCGGCGGCGAGCTGGAACATGTCGCGGATCTCCTTGGGGCTGCCGATGGCGGAGCCGGCGACGCGGCGGCGGGCGGGGATGATGGCGAAGGGGGAGAGCGGGACGGGGCCCTCGGGCGCGCCGACCTGGACGAGGGTGCCGTCGAGGTCGAGGAGGTTGAGGTACTCGTTGAAGGGCATCTGGGGCGGTCAGTACTCGTCTCTTTCCTCTCATCTCTTGCGCCTCCCTCGTTGGTCATGTCGCAGTCAGGGGCACGTGGGAGCCGACCCCTGACTGGGTGGTCATGGTGACAAGGAGCCACGGGCAAGGGAGAAGGTATGGCAACACTCCCCACGTACCTTGGTCGACGAGACCGTGCTGATGATGAGGTCAAGCCGACGCGCATTCCTCGTCGCCCAGTCCTCGTCATCGTCCGTCGCAATGTAGTCATCGCAGCCCAAGTCCATGGCGTCCTTGCGCTTGTCCGCCTTGCGCGAAATGCCCACCACCTCGTCCGCGCCCATGGCCTTGGCAAACAGCACCGCGAAGTGGCCCAGCCCGCCGACGCCGACGACGCCGACGCGCTTGCCCGGCCCCGCGCCGAAGTGCCGGAGCGGCGAGTACACGGTCACGCCGCCGCAGAGCATGGGCGCCGCGGCCTCGGGCGCGAGCCCCTCGGGGATCCTGACGACGAAGCGCGCCGGGCAGCGGTGGTAGAGCGCGTGGCCGCCGTACGTGGGCCCGCCGTTGCGGTGCTGCGAGCCG
>PKSG01000712.1:918-76630 GCA_002916505.1 Tolypocladium paradoxum
TTTAAAAGTGCTTGGCAAAGAAGCCCAGGACCGTCTTGTACCCGCGCTCGTACTCCTCCCTGACGCGGTCGTCGCTCAGGTCGCCGCGGGCGGCCATCCAGCCGTGGATCTGGTCGGCAAAGATCTCGACGTGCTTGGGCACCGTGAGGGCGTCCTCGAACCTCTTTACCCCCTCGACGGGCTCATCCATGGACGCCAGCAGCGTGAAGGGGATCTTGATGCCGTCGGCGTCGGCGGCGTCGACCATGGCCGGGTGGACCGCGGCGGCGACGGAGAAGGGGTTGGTGGCGGCCTTGGTGGTGAGGGCGACGACCTTGCCGCCCCAGCACATCTGGTGCCGTGTCAGCATGCCTTGCAACATATGCGGTGGCTGGCTCAGGAAGGGTGCGTACGCCGATGATGCCAAACTTGGAGAGGGAGGGGTTCTTGTCCTTGAGGGCCTCGACGTAGTCGGGGACGTAGCCGGCGATCATTGGGGGCGGGAAGGTGCGGAAGAAGTTGCCGAGCTTCTTTTTCTTTTCCTCGGTGTTGGGAGGGTACCTGACCATGGTCAGCACCCGGGGTGGTATCGCAGCTCACTGATGGCAGTCGACGTCTTGCGCAGGGAGCTGGCCAGGCACTCACCACTCAATGGGGCAGGGCTCGCCCTTGAACCAGTCGGGGATGAAGACCCTGTACTTTTGCGTGTCGTCGCCGTAGGCCAGGATGTCGGCGCCCTGGACCGTCTGGTCAAAGTAGCCAAAGATGTCGTAGATGAGGACGATGGCCTTGGTGGCGTCCGCAGGGCCGGTCACGTCTTTCCATGGCACCACGTCAGCACGCGTCTTCCACCCCGAGCACCGGCACGCCCAGGAGAGGCCTCACAGGTCTTGTAGCCGCCAAACTCGTCGTAGGCGCCCCGGGGTTTGTAGCCCCTGGACACGATGGGCGGGATGTTGCAGCAGGCGGCGCTGTGGCCGTGGGTCGCCGGCATGGTCGACATGTTGGGCGGCTGCGTTGCGAGGCTGTGCCGCAGGGGGGGTGGGCGCTGCGCGTGGTTGCTGGACGATGCTCGTCGAGCCGCGGTTGAAGGGCGAGTTGTGGAGTTGCAGCGGCCGCGTAGTGCTGATCGTAGGACTTTGGACGTGGAAGAGGAGGTGCCTCGAGGGAGGGTTCCGGTCATGGAGTTGCAAGGAATTGGAGTGAGGTGCAAGGAAGAAGCCGGAGGGGGGATTGATAATGAATTCATGATGTTGTCATGCGTCTTGGCTCGCCTCCTCTTGAGCTCTGGTGGGGGCGGGGTTCGGCGAGCGACGAGAGCTTCATGGGTGATGTCATGGCCTGCCAGCATCGACGAGGGGCCTCAATTGACCGCACTGTCATGTCATGTCATGCTCACCGTCACAGGCAGATTTAGCAACAAGGCACACAAGGAAGCCGCAGCTACACATGCGCAGCCCCTGCAATACCACCATGTTGAGAGTCGCGCAACAAACAGTCGGAGACATCCAGACAGGACAATTTCGTGCCGGCGAGGCAACATCAACACATCTAGATCCAGCCGTAGAACTGAGCATCCACCAGGGCCCCTTCCCTGTCTTCGCCTCCGTTCCATCGCAGGCAAGGCACCATGTCTGAGCGCTCCTCGACGACGGCCCGCGCCCCCTGGCCCAGCTCCTCGGCCAGCAGCGACGCGCCTTTGACGACCTGCTCCGTCGGCTCCCACAGCACCACCTCGCGGAACCCCAGCGCCGTGGCCTCGGCGGCAGCCACCTTGAGCAGCCTCTTGATGTCCTGCTCCATGCCCTTGAGGCGCGTCGACGTCAGCCGGCCAATATACAGCCTGCGAGACCGAAAGTCACCCGCCCACCAGGCCCAGAGCTCGGCCAGGGTCTCGTCGTTGAGCAACGAGGCCCCGAGCCAAGCGTCTGCCTTGTCTTCGTCGCGCTTGCGAAGGTGGTTCTTCATGATGAGGGAGCTGCCCACGTGCCAGCGCATGAGCTTCTGCGTGGGCAAAATCTGCGCATACACCTTTCCCTTGTCGCGCTTCGCCGAGAGGCGAAGCTTGGTCATGTTGATGTCCTTCTTGGCGAGCTCGGCCGACCGCGCGAGGCTGATGTACTGAAGGGCCTCCGTCTCTGCTGGCAGCTCGACGGTGTTCTTGCCCAGCATGAGGCGGAGGTGCGTCGCGGGCTGCTGCTTCCAGCCGAGGCGGTCGTAGAAGTCGGGGTTCCGGTCGCTGTAGATGATGCTGAACTCGATCCTCGTCATGGAGCCATGGTCCAGCGTCTTTTTGACCGCCTCAAGCAGCCTCGTCGCCATGCCCATCCTGCGATGCTCGGGAAGGGTGAAAATATCCGTGATGATGACCGCCGTGGCTGGCTGCATGCCGTGGCCCTGGTTGATGACGGCCTCGCGCCTGTACGTGGTGCAGCTGCAGATGATGGTCTCGGGATCGTCGCGGTGAAAGAGGACCCAGTAGGCCGTATGGTCGGTGCTGGCTTCCGTCTCGGACAGGAGACGCTGCTTGTTCATGTAGTCAGCCGTGGAGAGGGGGGCAGCAAACATCTGGCTGTTGTTCTCGAAGTGCTTGGTGATCTGGGGCGCCGTGGCGCGCTGGTAGACGAGGCCCGAGTCTTGGTCCTCGGCTGCCTTCTTGTCGTCGTCATGGCCAAGGTTCTTGTCTTCCTCTGGGGCCGACTTCTTTCCTTCTTCCTGGGCTGCCTTGTTGTCTCCTCTCAACGCCACCGTGTTGCCTTCTCCCTGGGCAATCATCTTGCCTTCGTCCTGGACAGGCGTCACGTCCTGCTGTGGGGCGACCGTGTTGTTTTCTTCCTGGGCGGGCCTGTTGTCCCGAACTGGAACGAGCATATTGCCCTGGGCTGCTACAAAGGTGAGAAAACGGTCAACCTCATCGAGGTGGAGCCGCAACGCGACATACATTGTGTGATGACCACAAGGACTGCGCAGAGCTTCTACAGCTGGGTTGAGAGGGCTCGACGCCGACGGAGTGTGGCGAGGCTGCGGGAGACGAGAGATGGGGGTGTGAAGAGAGGGAGGAGAGAAAGAGAGAGAGGGGGAGAGAGGGAGAGAGAAAGAGAGAGAAAGAGAGAGCAGCCTTGAATCAGCCGCAACACCACGGCACCTACTCATGGCAGCCGCATCCTCCCGTACCCCTGGCAACCACCATCGGCAACCAAGGCGTTCCGCCTACCTACATACGACTACTAGGTCCAAACACAATAATTACATCCCATCGCAAGATCTCTGTCGCTTCAGTGGCAGTGCAAGAGCCTCTCCTCGCGCAACTCGCGGTTTGTGCACCAAGCCCGGCAGCACGCCTTCCAAGCGTTGGACCAGCGGCGGCAACGGCAACGCGCCATCTGCATTGCGCCCATGGAAGTTGTTTCGCAGGATCCTTGGGCCAATGAGGAGTACGAGCAATGTTGGACATAACCGCCCGATCATGTATGTCCGCTAGCATAGTCATTCTCTTGTTTAAGTTGCTTACCATTCCACTCGACCTCTCTACCATCCGTTGTGCCGCAGCTTCAGTCCAATGCCCTTTAATCCTGGTACGTACAATGTCAAGTCCAGAGCACAATGGTTCCGTCCTCGGCGCTATAAAACCAAGACCGTCCCCCAGTAGTTAAATACCATACTTGCGCCCTCGAGTCCCATGTAAACTTGTGGCGTCGAAGATCCGCATCAAGGTATCGCAACTGGTCCTTCTCCAATCGCCAGTACACCCCAGCCGATTCGTTCCACGTCCATGGCAACCCCAGGACGCTTGGACAGACGATTTTGAGCTCCAATGACGGAGAGACGTGGGGTCTCCGGGCAAGTATGTGTCGAACTGCATCCTCATGGCTCGTGAGGTCACCAGCAGGCCCCACCTAGCAATCCGCTCTTCTGCCAACAAGTCCCCGGCCGACAGACACTCTTCCAATTATTTGGGTGCCATGGAATCCATCGCTTCCGCTTTAGGCTCCATCCCGGCTCTGGTCTGGGGTGAAAGAGCTATCGCTGCTCTCGGAGTCCGACTTGTTTGCGAGGTAAGCGCTTCTTGTCAACATTGCATACTCGTGCTAATCAGTCCAGCACTACATGCTCGTCATCGAAGACGCAGACTTCGAAGATGCCGTACAGCAACTGCGATCAGCAGGCTTCCAGGACTGGGCCTCGTCGTACGGCTCCCTTGACCCCGACTTCTACAAAGGAAAGGGAAGGCTGATGGAGAACATCTACCGTCGCATCGTCAAGGAGTACGGCAATCTGGATCGGAATTCAGCGCGCTTCCTCTTCCCGCCAGAACAGCAGAGCACCGCCAAAGTTGTCCTGCTGCCGTCCTCTTACACCCACATTTGTGTCAAGTCGGCCCCGGACGATACACTCACCCGCGATGGTAATATTTTCTACCCGGTTGGTGGCCTTCTTCTTCAGAGCTTCGTTCAAACATATCTGCGGGAGCCCGTAATGGGCATGTGGACATCGTGCCTGGACATGTGGAGTATTTCATGCTTGTATGGGGCGCTTACGCTCGGTGACGATGTCTTGGACTCGTGTGACGATGAGGAGGCAAAGGCTTGGTTCAATGAGAATATCCGGAGGCTCCGTGGTGGTATTGACCGGGTCACATACACCAAGCGATTGGGAAGAGTAGGCTATGATGAAAGCCTGGCTAGGCAGGAAGTGTGACCACTTACGCATACATATGCACTGGCTAAAACTCATCACCAACAAGTAATTACGTGGCCCTCGGTCTTGGCCGTGGCCGGCGGGGGGCAGAAACCGGCATGAACATCCCTGCCGGGGCGACGCTCCATCACAAAAGACTGAATCACCACGCCGCGATGCTTGGACTTTGTAAACCCCGCAAATCATTTGATCCTGCTTCGAAACTGCCTGCTAAGGACAGGGCTTCAAGGACAACGCAGCGGCCGAGAGGACAGCCATTCTTCGCCGTCGCTCCTCAACGCCCGATCCTCGGCGCGTTGGCCACCTTGCCCAAGATAATGAGGTGCCTGCTCAATACGTGTTCCCCAAAGGCGTGCCGGGGTTTCCCCAGTCGTACTCGAAGCGGTTCCAGCCACCATTATCCAGCTCCTCCGCCAGGAAGAGAGTGTTGACAACCATGTCGTACTGGCCATGCGCCGGCGTCCTGCCCGCGCAGACGTTGCCCCCCATGGCCACGTTGAGCAGGATCGTCATGTCCCGCATCGGCCGCGTGCCCTCTGGGATCGCAGCCTTCATGACCGGCCTGCCGTCAACGTACCAGACCATCCTCCCCTGGCCGGCCCGTCCGCCGGGCTGATCCCACGCAAAGTCGTACCGCACGGGACGGGCGTGCATGTCGTGGATCTTGGTCCCCACGACGCGGTGCTTCTGCGGCTCATGGTGGAAGCCCCAGTGAAGGCAGGACCTGTTTTCGCAATCTCCGTTCCAGGTTTCGGCGATGTCGATCTCGCCGTCTACGGGCCACGAGAACGGCTCTTCCGGGAGGAGCCAGAAGGCGGGCCAGATGCCCGCGGCGCAGGGAGAGATGATGACGGCCGTCAGCACGCCCCTGTCGCGACCCAGCTTCTGTCGGCTCACCAGCCGAGCAGAGGTGTATCGCTGCTCTGGGCTGGGTGCGGCATGGTTCGCGATGGCGCGGATCACGAGCCTGCCGTCCGGAGTGCTGTTGGGGTTGTCAGTTAGCCAGACACGGAACCCAGCGAACCCTGTCCAGCGTTGAGAGCGGCAACCGGCGGACCTACTGGAAGGCGTTCTCGGGAGCCGCGGTGTAGTGCTGCAGCTCCTGGTTTCCCCAGCCATCGGGGCCGTTTCCAAGCTTTGCGTCCCAGTCGTCGCTGACGGGAACGTCAGGCTGGAACCGGGGCCGCCAGTACGCCTGATGGCCCTGGGGTGGTCGAGTATGGGCCGGCGGCGGCGGCGGAGGCTCCCCCGAGTGGCGTTGCGGCTCTTGCGAGTCGTGCGGCGACAGCATGCTGTCCCATTCCTGCTTCACGCGCTGGAACCGGTCCTTCCAAGGCATCTTGCCTGCCGAGGAATGAACGGTGGGTGTCTGTGTTTGTCGAGAGGAGTTGCAGGAATGGAGCTGTGCCGCAGCCAAAACTTGCGTATCTTGCGACACAGCCTCTTCTCGCTAGCTTGGTATGACGTCACCCGACTGCGAGTTTATGTGGTCCAGAAGCATCAAGAGCGCAAAGAAAGCCTCGAGGTCGACCTGGGCAGCTTTTGCTTCTGTATGTTATGATCTAATCGTGCTGTCATGTACGCAGTATGGGATTCCCCATGTCGCGGGCCCAGTTGACTTGCTGATTGGCAAGGCGCTATTAACCCATGTCAATCACATGTGCCATGTCGTGTCGCGTCCGTAGACGACTTGTCTTTCAACGTACATTCATCCGCTTCGAAAAGAAAGGAGAATGAAACATGCGACTTTCGTACTTTTGATAACTGCCAATACTTCTGTCTCGGCGTTGCGGCAGGGCTCGGCCACCCTCGAGTAGCCACTCACAGAGTCACAGACTCACAGGGGTTTGGACGTTTTGTTGCGAAGTAGTCCGTATCATCGGGCAATTTATGACAGGTCTCACAAGAATTTTAGCAGACCACGCATGAAACAGATCAGACGCCACTGTGTCAAACGTCGCTGTAGGTGAGCTCATCGCTCGATTGCCAGATAATCAGATCAGCTGATGAGAGACAGTACACGTGCTCTGAAACGACAGGATATTTTGTCTCAATAGCGCAAGGGGCTTTGTTGTCAAGTGATGCTGTCTGTTCAACCATCTGTCCCCTCCACTGGGACGTTGCCCCATCCTACAACGGGACCCTCCCGTCTTGTGGTCGGTAGTCGATCGTGAGATCTTTTGTGCTACACACACTGGTCCCTGGGAAAGCTCCTCGCTCGTCGGATCCATCATCCGTAGACCCATGGGCCTGGTCAAGGCGTCTTCATCTCAAAGCGGCTGGCCCAACAGCCAAGTCCTCTCCACAAACAACCCCAGCTTGCCTCGACTGGCCCGCCGCTCAGTTACGGATTAAAAGTTCCAGGATGCGGGTCGACCCGTGAGACCTCGTGCAAGGACTCCGGCTCCCCAATCTTATCTGCAGACGGGCTCCATAAGGGTCACGTCCATGGGCATGCGAGGGATAGTTACGCCACCGCAAGGTGGTGGCTCACCCCAGGAGCTGAAAATAGGCTTCCTGGTCAAGGTGGCTCGACGAGTAATATGTACTTCGTACTTGTCTTGCCCGAATTCATATATCACTTGTCACATCCTGTTGGTTCTCATCCAGCAATGTCGTCACCGTTGTGCAACACCAAAGTCATTCTCCGAAGTATTCCCCGGAACGCTTCTAGCCTGCCTCGGCGCTAGAGAATCTCGGCGTGATGCCAGCCCGAAAGGCCTCTAGAACTATTCCAGAACGCAGAGGTCCCGAGACAGCGCATGCGTCACGGGCCGTTTGTTTCTTGGCGTTGTTTGTCAAATGCCGAGTTCGCGAGAGTATTTTGATATATCAGTTTGCACTTCTGACGGAAGCACGAAACGGGGCTGCTCAATTGGATAGCTCCTTATGATATGCGTCGGCTGCAGCCTTTTCCGACGGCTCTAAGCGAGTCAACTTCTACACCCTTCTCCATGGCAGATGACATTTGGCACAGCCCCTGGCCCTGTCCGAGCTCCGCGATGGGACCTTGACACTATATTTGGATTTCTTGGATGGATTGTTTTCACACCAGCAGTTGATTCTTTCAGCATCGCAATGTCGACGGCAACTCACCGGTGCTGTTGCTTGATCCATGCAAGATCCAATCGGGCTCCAGCGGTAAAGCCGAAACATTGAACCTTAAAGTTTGCTAAACAGATGTACTCGGCCTAAAGCCGGAGATTATTCACAGAGAGGTCTAGATCTTCAATACATGCAGCCACCTAGGCGTACCACACCAGCGGAACGGAATATGCCTAACCCAAACTTTAACCACGCCTTTCAGCTCCAATGCCGCGCTCTGTCCGAAACTTACAAGCAGGGGACCCTTAATCCCGCGATATATCGGACAGGCCCAATGGCGTTGACACGCTATTCCTTCTAGTCCATATGCACCTGCGCGTATGCCGGCCGGCCCGACAGATCTTGTGTCTCTCAGTCCGTCTTATGCAGCTAGTCAGTTAGCATCCATCACGCCCTCGCTTCCAGTCTGCACATGCTCGCTGATGCTAACGTGGAGCTGCTCCACGTCGAGTTCAATTTTTGTTGTATACGTATGCTACACGAGCATTAACCATGTAATTCGAATGCATCCAACAGCGGTCGTGCCTCTCTTCTTCGGGCCTCAAGAGCGAGGGCTTCCTCTCCGTAGCAAGACTCGTAACGCCAGAGCGTTATGGGGCCCGTGAATGCTGATACTCTGCGTGTAAGTGCTCTGCGCTTGTATTGCACGTATGCCACCGATTTTTGTTGCCGTGAGACATGCGGGGCGCTGCACAGGTATTGACCCCAAACTGCCATTTACTCAAGACCAGTTCGAGTGACTTCATAAGAATTTCATTAATCGAGGCTATAACGTATTCAAAGGTACCTTAGGTACGCCATTATTCCTCCCTGTGTGAACCTGGGCCACCAAAAGCGTCGTTCCATACATCAGGGGGCTACGTCGTTGCCCGCCCCCCCGGTCTTGTCTCAACTCCCCTCTTCGACAGGAGCCAGCCCGCACAGATGCCGTTCCACCATTGGATACAAGGTTGGAATACCATATTCCTTACTCTACCCTCGGTACTGGTGTTTTCGGCATCTCTTGGCTTTCCGATGCAGGAAATCCACCACAGGTGTCGCTCGTCCGCGACAGCTGGCACTCCGCCAGTCTCACACAGCTCGATATAGTGTGCTCGGGTTCTCTCCCAAACATAACGTGAACATCAGGGACCTGCCCTGTGGCACCGAATTACAGCGTGGAACCAAGTTTCCCTGCCTGCTTCAGGTGACGGCTTATGCCGTAGTAGATCATGCAGTCTTGAGACGCGCTGCCGTTGTCTCTCGATTGCCTTCTGGAAACAACTGCCTGTAATTTTCCCGGTCAGCCATAAAATAACTGGCTTCAGTATAGTTGTTTGTGCATAATTACCTACTTAACCACAAGGGGTGCCGCACTCGCGGCAGCTTTTGCCTGGAATTACCCAGACCTCAATGCCTTTTGCGTAGCACTTGGGGCATCTGACACCTGGCAACTATGTCATTGGTTAGTATCGAGTTTAGCTTGAAACAAACACCTTGTCCGTGTTTGTGAGGTTCTAAGCCGCGCACCTTGGCCACTTGCTTGATCATGACCTCAAAGTCGAAGGACCGTCGTGCCGGCGTCGGCTCCCATTCGCTTAGCGTCATGGCGCGAGGTGACTGCACAGCACGCAGGTAGCGAGGGGGGATCATGTTTGTCGTGAGGATTCGGGAATATCAGGATGCTGTAGAATCGGAGGTCGGATACCGAGCGGTTTACTGATGCCAGTAAAGTTGGTTGGGGTTGGGAGTGGCCGAATGCCTCAATTTATACCGGAACGGGGCAAGCCGTAGATCAGTGATGAGCGGCCAGAGTCGTGAACGAGACTGGGCTGTCATTGAACAGACCAAAGTCTGCCGTGTGTAGGTCGACGAGTCGTAAGTGAATGTGCATCACAGTCGTTGGACCGTCAGTGAATCGACGCAGCACCGCGCATGCCGTTGAGCCGTGACCAGTGGAAGTCAATTTCACGGTCTTGTGTGATAAAGTCAAAAGAAGATATCCAGGAACAATGTATCATCAGGAAGGTTTGATAGTCTGGTGCCATCAACAGGATGTGGGGGCCATTGACATTTATGGTTTTGGGAATGGGAGCCAGTCGCCAAGAGGGTCGAGAGGGTCAAAGACAAGGGGGGTGCAACGGAATAATACCAAGACAAAGTCGTCGACCGACAGGGGCCGGGCTGCTGGGGTGGGAATAGACGGAACCCAGCACTCTGGTAGCTGGTCCGTGCTGTGTCCGTGCCATCGACTAAAGTGGCCATGGGCAGTCGTGACATCTGGTGATCGGTAGGCTGGCGGCCGACGGCGTCTCGGACTCGCGTTGGGTGGAGTGGGATATGGAGCAGACCTGTCATATCGGCTGTGAGACGGTGGAAAGGCGCCGTCACTGCCAGTCCGGGGGGCGTGCGAATTGCCCAGCATGGTGTTACTCGTAATACCTACCGACAAGGTTGCGGCGTTGCGCTCGCCCTTGAGAAACACTGAGGTGTGGAGCCGCCATGGGGGACATGGGTGGAAGGGGGCTTTTTCGGTTGGCTTGGACCGGGGGCATCAGGATCCGGAACGGGGGTTGAGTCGAGAGACTGACACAGAGACGGACAAACAGCTGCTTGCTGCTGGCTTTTGACGACAGGACAGTGTCGCGCGACTAGCAGTCGAGGCTGCCGTCAGCCAAGATTGCGCCCCGAAGTTTGTCGTTCGCCCAAGGACCAGGGCCAGGGCTGCCAGTCTGCTTCTTCGGCTCTTGGAGCCATGGCTGTGACTAGCCGTGGCACGGAGCGTCTGCCCGTTGCCTCGAACCTCCATCAACCTCTCAGGGCATCGCTAGCCTCATCGATTGCGTCGGTGGATCGCATGCAGGCGGGCGCACCCCAGCTGGTTGGGCGACGGGGGGACGCAGGGTTAAACAGGGCCCAGGGTGGTTGATGAGAGGTCAGGCTACTCGTAGGTAGATTTTGCTTTTTCTCTGGCCCCAGAGGCGAGGCGGAACGCCGACCTACCGAGCGAGAGGGGAGAAGTGAGTTTTGACGATGATGTTGCTAGCCCGACAGACGGAGTCGCACAACCCTGGATTCTGGCATGTCGTTGGACAGCACAGCCGCCGCGTATGTCGTGTCGTGCGGATGAGCGAGCAGAGGAGAGAGGACGAGAGAGAGCAGTCATTCATTGGCTTGCATTTTCGGGACGCTGGCGGCGAGGCTTTTCCTTGCGATGCGGCAACGCAACGATCACTGCATTGGCTTACGCGAGTCGATGCCTCTTTCCTTCCTTCTGTCTTCCGTCCGTACGTGGATGACGGGTGGATTCACTGTTGTACTCGTGGTTGTGCCTCGGCGGGAAAGAAGCATCCACAAGGCAAGGCTTGGCTCTTGCTGAACGAGGCAAGCACGGGTTTTGATGCCTGAATGCCTTGCCCTGGTGCCTTGGGCTCTCCTCGTACTGCCTTCCCAGCGCTGGCCAGGTATTCAACCTGAATGTGCCCTCTTCAGTCGAATACACGAGGTTGCCCGCGCATCGACGACAGTACCTAGGTAACTACAAATACAGCCACTGCGCGCACGCTCACACAGGCGACTGCGCATCGTACGAGTACAAAGAACCAAGTGTGTAAGACGCGACGACGCCATGATCGCCGAGATGGGGCAGGGGCCGGGGCCGCACCAGGTAACTGGAATTGTGGCTACTACCACAGGGTAAGGTAAGGCCCGAGTTATCTGGCTTTACAGTACGAGTACAGCTCGTGGGCACCATACAGACTCAAGGTGCGTACGACGTACGAGTACACGCTGCCCACACGCGGGGCCAGATAACTATGCTCCAGGCATGCGAATGGACGCAGGCCGGCGACCTCTGGCACCGAAATCGAGTACTGCACATGCTCCGGTCCGTACTATTGGCTTCGGTCAGCCGGCCAGCCACCATCAAGCCAACCACAGCGGCGTGCCCGCGACGGCCAGCAAAACCCGAACGGTGCTCAATCAGAGAGCCGATCGAGCGGCATTTGGCTGCAAGTCGCACATACCCACTCGAGCAGCCTTGCGGTTCTCGCCTCGCCAACCTAATGGCCGTTTGCAGCCAGCGATGCCCATCCAACAGCTTGCCTTGGAAGTAACTTCTGAACCTTCGCAAGGTGTTGCCATTCTGGACGAACTGCGTCAGGCAACATCCTGGGTCTCCGCCCCTCCTCTTCACGGAAGCGACCCAGGGTTGTGGGTGACCACCCTTGTTCGGGCAGATTTAGCGACTGCGCAGCTGGCCGCTATGATCGTCGCCGGCTGGGGAAAGATGGGCGGCTGAGCCGACGATGTCGAGGCGCCATGACAGCTGCGGCAGCCATGTGCTTGCTTTGCACGACGTTGAATATCACGAGGCAATGTGCGTAGCATACTTGGTGCATGCCTGCATGTCCCTTGCGCACTCTGTGCCCTGAGCTGCTGATGTTGCCCTGCACGGAAGACCGCTGACAGGTTCCCGCGCGGACGGCAAGCGGCAAGGGCTGCTGCAACATCCCATTGGGCCGCCAGGGGTGGTTGTGGATTCTCAGCCGCGAGATGCCATGATGCCTGTCAGCGACTTGACTTGGGAGAGAGGGCCCAGCGGACAGCAACCCAACAACAAGGAGGTGCTCGCACCGTCATTGAGGGATCAGAAACGCGGCCACGAGACCAATGGTGGCAGCAGCTGGAAGCATCGCCAATTGACCACAGACGAGCGGCGACGAATACGGATACCAGGACGCCGAGGAGCACGATGCAGGAGCTTCGGCGCCACACGTCCAACGCGCGGTCCTGCGGACAGCATCGGTGCTGTTTCAAGATACCGCCGCCGACGCCTCAAATCTGCCCAAGGCCAAAGTCCCTCCTCAGATGCAGCCGTCCGCTGGATGCCATCGCCATCTGAGAACGGCATCAGCATCACCCATGAGAGCACACACCGTTTGGTCACTGCCGTCTTCGTAATGCTCGCTCGCGACCCTCACACCCCCACCACACTTTTCTTCTCTTCCCTCCAACCCTGTTCCCTCCCCTCCCCTCCCCACCTAACATGGTTTCTTTTTGCGAGCAATCCCTGCCCTGGTCTGCTCCCGGACCCAAATCCACATGTACGGAGTAAAAGGCAGCATTTCAACTCAAAATGGGTACGGCGCCCTCTCCGCGTCCCATGCTTGGACCGCAATCTCATGTTGGGGCCTCCCATCTGGCTCTCTTGCACAAACCATCAACTGTCTCCTGCAGCTCAACCCAGCTCGGCGCTTTTCTTTTTCTCAGACCGGATATCCACTCTCTCTGCTAAAGCGATGTCGGTTCTGCCCTGCTGCCGTACGCAATCATGCCCTGAAACTTGACGCCATCGAGTTCCGCAACAACGTGTGTTGGTCCAGGTCCACGGCCAATCTTGAATCGCGCTTGTCGGCCTGCGGCTTACGGCTGGAGGTCTGCAAGGTGGCCTGACATGGGGGCGCCACTTGATCTCGGCCCAAAGCTAATTAATCGACTACGGCGAATGGCGTGCAGCACACAACGGCTGGAGCAGCTCGCAAACACCATGGCTTGGTCACGCGGAGTCGCCAGGAGACCCTCGTCCCGCCCGTACGAGTACGCTCTTCGCTGCCCGTTCTCCCAACAGCATGGCTCCCCACCAATGCACGTCCCTTGGTTGCCACGTTTTGGTTCTGGACTGGATGGCAAGAATTCTCACACGCGAGCATCGACCGCAGCACCAGGTACGTAAGTTGAGCATCATCAAAGTCCGAAGCAATGACGAACATGCCAGATATTGTTACTGCATACGAGTAGGTACGAAATACTCCGTAACTACTGTACTTCGGAGCATTTTTACTTGGGGCAACGTCTCCAGCCACGTTGTGCCGCCGGGAGACAGGGGCGCAAGTGGTGTCGAAGACTTGCGGCAGACTTATTATCAAGTGCCCCTAGCGGCACCTATCCTCTGCTTCCCACTTGGGCAACAGGGGACGAGTACAACCGCACTGACGACTTTGTTTCGTGCGCAGTAACCAAGTACCTACAAAAGCAGGATCTATCGATGGTGTCGCTGGTGGCAGCACAAGCGGAGCGGCGGGGCGAGCACTGAGCGCCCTCACGGAGTCTTTCGGGCACCGTTCACTGTGTTTCCCCGGTTCCACAAACGTTTTGTGCGCTGCGAAGCCTGGAGTCCTCGCTGTTGCTTGGTGTTGCTTTTGCGCCCCACCTCGTCATCTGAGTTGAGCGTCCTGCAAACCACAAGCGCCATCGCAGCAAACATCGGCCCGCAGCCAGAGCTTGGGAACGGCCCCCGTCGGCGCACCCTGACTGCCAGCGATCCTTGCCCCTGGTTTGGACGTGTTCGAGGAAAGCCGAAACTATTCGGTCCTGTCGCCGGGCGAGGCCAGGCAAAACCACCGACGGAGCGACCTCTGACCGCCGCCAATCGACGAGAAGCACGTTTGAAATGCGTTCCTGGCCGCTGTCGAGCGCGTGCGTGGCTTCGGTTATCAGCGCTCATATGCCAAACGACTGCCCGTCTCGCCACTTTTTGGACTACTCAACGCACCTGCGATCTCACGATTGTACAACCACCGTGTACTTCCTTGGTCCGTACGGACGCTCTACTTGCTACGACATCTGTAGCCGACTCTCTCTTCAGAGTCTGCCCTCCGGTGGGGACCCCGTCTTCTGGGGAGCGGCATTGCACCTCGACAGAAGGAACGTGCATCCGGGTATTTTGTTGCCGAAGAAAACGAATGGCATTGAGAGCCGTGCTCCATGCGGAGGCGCTCGGACATGCAATACGAAGTACCCGTACTCGTACGAGCAGTCCGTACTACGAGTACGAGTAGTCCGTAAGTACGTCAGTTTGCAGCCCGGTCTAGCTGGGTCTGACAAAACGCTAGTCATCGACTTCACCCACCATCCATGCTCTGCGTGTTCTACGAATAGGCACCAAGTAAGGTACTCCTTGTTCGTCACACCCAAGGACCACCTCTTGTTCAGCTGCACAGCCACACAAATTCGCACGACATCATCTCAATCGAGCTGACTGATGAGCTGCCACAGGATACTTGCAAGCGTTGGCCGCAAGGTTGTTCCTTACAATAGAGAAGCGGCATACTCCGTACCAAGTACGAGTACAGCTGCAAGAATGATGTGTCAGATTCTGTTCGCCCGGGCCCACCAAAGCCAGCAACCTACGAAGGAGTCCCGCACTTCTACAGACTACCTTACTCGTGTTAGGAACTCGTACAACCTCAACCGAGTCGTCTTCGCGTCTGCATCGAAGGAACATGACCGATGCAGTGGTCTCCTGGCTTCCTCCCCGCCTGAGGGGCCATCAACATGGGGTCCAATGGGGTCGCGTGTGGCGTTTGTGTAGGACGTCCACCCCCACAATGTCTCAGCTACGAAAGATTCGGAGCCGATTCATGCCTCGGCCAGAGCCCTCGCAAGCCACTGATCAGTGGCCCGAGAGTACTCGTATGCACGGTCAGCGGCTTGCCCTGGAGTCGCTGTCATACCTACGAGTATGCTGCGAGTGGCAAGGCGGCCGAGGGCAACGAAGCGACTCGTCGAGCACACTTGCTGCGACGTCAGGGTGGAGGAACCCAAAACGCCATGATATCCGAGCGTCCCGCAAATACTTGGCGTCAAAGAAGCAGCATCAAGGACTCGGTGGCCATGGAACCCCCGGGATGCAATGCCAAGGCTGCAGAGACTCTCTGCGACCAGGGTCTCTCTACCGGCAACTAACTTCGCGCGTAACGTGACACGATGCAGAGTCGCTGATGAATTGACTTGCATTTCCCGCTAGCAATCCGAGCAGACGGGAACGAATCATTTCTCGCCTTCCCGGGACGCTCTCCCTCCGTCGCGCCCTAGTATCGCTCGCATATCCGAGAGCGCCTGCACGCATCAATTCGGGCAGCCCTGCACCCTTCGACTGGTGCCAGATCTGAGGCGGAACCAGTCCTCGATGCGGATACTCCGGCTCCCGCATGTGAATCACAGCGCCGCCCACAATGCCTTTTGCGGCAAGAGAGCCGTACATGATGAGATGATCAGATATTCGAACTACTGAACACATGCAACTCTGCGAGGTGGCGGGTGCCCACCTTGGTGGTCCGTTTCAGGAGAATTTCGCCCAAAGCAATAGCACACGCATCAGCCGCTGCGCGCTCGGCCGAGCAAACACGGCCTGGTCCTGACGTAGCCATGGCCCCATGGACATGTTCATGGACCAAAGCAACCGCCGCTTAGCACGGAGCGTTCCGAGCAGGGAAGCCCAGCCAAAGCGTCCGGGCCTATTCCTGGAGTGCAGCAGTCCCTTGTCGTCGAGTGTTCTCGGCGGACCGGGGGGCGTGAACCCATGGTCCGCACGGGGCACATGCGCCGGGACCAGGGTGCTGGGATCGACACTGTCAGACATGATGCCAACATCAACAGCAAACATGGGGTGGGCATTGGGCAGGCTGTCGGCGGGCTGAGTTCCGGGCCGCATACAGGCGCATGCGCTTTGTCCCAGCAGTCGAGTGGCTTGCGTCAAACCTCGACACCGTACCGGCAACATTGACTAGAAACCGAGCCGTCCGCCAAGGGGTGCTGTGTGCCTACGGAAACGCAGTGACTACCCGAATTCCATCGGTGCTGTTGTGTGCATCTGAACCATCTGTTCGAACGCCTGGTATCCCAACCCAACGAAAAACCCGCTCGGCATGTCTCAATCCCGGTGCCGTGGTACCAACAGTCAAACAAAGGAGAAGAAACAGTACTCCGTATGCCTGTGGGAGACCATCACCTGTCTCCTGGAAGTGCCCATCGAGAAAGGACCCAAGAGCAGCCAAACGCCGACTATCCCGCATATGCACAAACCATACCACCACTCGCATGAGGCATCTTCAGCAGCGCTAAATACGGCCGCCATGCGGCAGCGCGCGTCCAATCGACGGCGCAGGGCTGGCTCATGTGCGCCTCAGCGCATCGTCTTCGAAACCTTGACGAGGAGTTTGCCACCCGGGACCGGGTTACCCTTCATGTCCATCAGCCGGACGAAGCGGTAGCCCGGATGAAGGCGGTCGAGCCGGATGCATGCCCACGCGAGCAATGGGGAGCTGACGATTCCCGTTCGCGATTCGTCTTCGACTTTGAACCTGCGCAAAGGAAGAAACACGTCAGTCAGGTATGCACAGCACGGAAGGGTCTCCACCGCTGGGCGGGCAACTCTGTTCAGCCTTCTCCACGGCCCAACAGTCGCGAAGGATGCGCTGGGCACACACTTCCATGTCCTGACTTCAGGACAACGCTGTTGTTCGACTGCCATTGGCCCGCCTGCAACTCGATTGGGACGCCGACGGGCCAAGCTGGCAAGGACCCCCGGTTGGCTGAACGAGTCGGCGTCGTCGGCGTCGGAGCCAAGCCCGAAGTTCCACACGGCTGGGACGAACCTTGGAGTTCGTCGCCAACACGGCGCTGCCATCCAACGCCCGACCGGCAAGCGCGCGAGAAACGGTCACATTTCAAGGAATAAAACAGCGCAATGCCTGGCTGTCACCGCATGAATGCGGCAATCCTCTCTTCCGCCAAGTTGTTGGCTCCGCCGGTGTCCAGCAAATGGGATCCCGGTTGACTGTCACTTGGAATATGACAACTCACCTGACGAAGCTGAGCTCCCCCACCACCTTGTGTATGCTAGAGAACTGCAGCGCTTTCCCAGCAACTCCGAAATTGGGATTGCTCGACCTTTTTGCATCTGTCCGCTGCTTGTACGGGCACTCGCGCGCCGCGCCGTCCTTGTCCGCGGCCCCCGGCCTCTCCACGTGCAGCTCGACTTTGACGACGGGCCGGATCGTGCTCCCGCTGCGTGCGTTTTCGGCGTCGTCGTCGCTGCTCTTGGTAGGCAGGTTGTGGCCAGCAAAGACGGTGATGCCGAGATCCATGGTGCATCCGGGCGCCGCGAGATCCTGCGTGTCCCTCGTCTTGTCGGAGCTCTGGTATCCCGGGGGCTTCAAGACCCAGCCTTTCTCGTCCGCGAACATGGCTTCGTTGAGCATCATGCCCTCGTCCAAGTTCTGCCAGTTCATGGCAACCATCTGGACGCCCTTTCGCCAGAACAGGCTCGGATCGGGGTTGGAGCTGTCGATTCGGCGAACATTCGGGAACGCCCTCATAAAGTAGTTCTTGTTGTGCATAAACACCTCGCGGTGCTGCTTCTGGTACAGTTCCAGGATTCTGTTCTCGCTAATGGAGAATATGTGCGTCGGCTTCTTGGCCTGAGGTGTTTCCAGGCTCTCGAAGCGCTCGCTACGCGTATACACGGCGAGCTCGGCAAGGCTCTGACAGATGCGGACCTTGGCGCTCTTTTCCTGTGCTCCTGTAGGCGCCGGAGACGCCTTGTCGAGTCGCGGGGAGCGACAGGGAGGTGCGGGCGGCCGCTCGTCGTCTGTGAGTGACGCATCATCATCCGCCGCGCCGTGAATGGGCAGCTCAGTCGTGTTCTGGGTCGCAATCATCTTTGCCGTTGCCCTCTTGACTTTGACGAGAATCTTGTTGCGGAGCGCGTCGAGCGTGGGGACTCGAAATCTCGGGTCGCAGCCTTCATAGGGCTCGCTGATAAGCAGGTCCTGCCATACCTCCTTCATGATCTTGACCATGACTTCCTGCTGCTCCAAGTCGGCGTGGACCTCGAGGCTGACGATGATTGGGAGGTCATTGTCCACAAAGGCGGACTCCTTGATGGCCTCACAGACCTCGCGGAAACCGCAGGGAACCGTCAACGTCCAGCCGTGGGTAACGATGGGCTCGCCTGGTGGCATGAGCTGCCGAGCGCGAGCACCCGCCGTAGAACGCGCGACATCGAGCCTGTCGTTGGATTCGCGGGGGTCTGCAGCAGCAGCAAATAGGACGCTGGACCTCGGGGACACTTCTTCGGCTATGGCGCGGCTGTTGGAGCTGGGGCTCCGCGAGTGCGCCGCCGCAGGCTTGTCGCCAAGGTACGACCTGGCCGTCTCGTAGGTCTCTCCCATTGTGTCGACGATGTTCAGGGCCGCGGTCGGTAGAGAGCTTCCCGAGAGGCCGCGGCTATGCTCGCCGTGCGGAGACTTGGACCTGCCTCTCGAGGGAACCGCATCGCCGTTCCAGACGTCGATTTCGATGCAGCGGCATCCTCTTGAAAGGGCCTATAGAGTGCATTTGGGTCAGGCGGGGAACTCTACACTGCGCAGGCAAGAGGAAGAACAAACGGTTTTGTAGGCTTCCGGCCTGCTCGTGGAAGCCCACTGATGGCCATCCAGGTACGTGTTGTGGCTGCTGTTTATGAAGTAATTCGTGAGAGGCTTGGATAGATCCTTCTCGGGAGGCGGTGCAACGGCGTCTGCGCCGTACTGCTTAAGCCAGACGTAGAGGAACTCGCCGCAGGTATACTTGTCCCGGTCGAGGTCGACGGTAGATTCGCCCTGGACTTCCTTCAGGAACCTGCAGAACTCGTCTCTCGATAGGAGCGTGCCGGTGCCTCGCAGTTCATTGTACACGCGCTCGAGCGCCTCGCGCATGTCGGTGCTCATGTGGATGTCGACTTCGGGGGTTTTGGAGGGGCCGGTAGAGCTCTCGCTCGAGGACTCATCGACGGGGTTCGTAAACGCGGTGACGCCGACCATCCGCCGCAGGGCCCGTAGCGAGTGAGGGTTCGAGTTCCCGAAGATGGAGAGGGTGCGCGCGCGGCGAGGCTTGTCCTGCGCCCTGTCGCCGGGCTCGCGACCGCGACGCTGCGAGGGAAGTGACTGTTAGCTGTGGCCGTTCCGCCGACGCACGCATAGGTATTTGGCCATCGAGGAGCCGTACGAAGAGGCCGCACCACAGAGACATGGCGATTGACTGCTCTGGGCGTCTGCGGAAGGACGGAAAGGCCGGTTCAATGCTTCGCAGAGGCGGACATTGAGGGCGGACCGGGTGGCAACGTCAGCCGCAGGGCTCGCGAGGGAACAGACGTTGACGCAGAGCAGGGCACGGATGTGAAAGACTCGCAATCACAGTCCACGACCAGATGACCGAGGATGGCGACAGCGAAGACGCACAGCGAAGGAGGGAGAGAAACCACGTCGGGCACAAGATGTGGACGAATATGTCAGCACCGAGGGCGGCGGCAATCGTGCGCAGCCTCACTCGCGGCGGTCCCAATGCGCCGCTGGAGCCGCGACACGACAGGGTCTCCTCGTTGGCCAGGGCATGGGGGAGTGGGTACCTCTTGATAGCCGCAGCGAAGCACAGCCCTACAGACGAGCGCTTCGTGTGGGATGCATGCCCATCATCGCATTGGTGGCAGTGTGGAGCAGCCGGCCGGCCAGCCAGCGGGCGTCTCTGTCTTGCCCAGGGCGCAAAGGGGGACGATGGGCCGTGGCATGGGCATGGTGATTGGCGCGCTGGGGCTGGGCCTGGGAGGCCACAGGGCTGAGATGCCTGGGCTCCAGCCTTTGCGCTCGCAGGGGCATCGGGTGGCGAGTCGGGGCAGGGTGGTGTTTGTGCTGTGATGCACGTTCATTGCCTGCCTGCCTTTGGTGGCTTGGGGCGTACGGACCAGCCGCTGCTTCGAACCTGGGGCCACCGATTGGACAGCGAGGACAGCATGACGGATGGACATGACGGGTCGGTTGGCTAGGTACGGCCCAGAGTCGGGGCGCATCAGGCCCTCGCACATCGGGGTTCTCTTCGTCATTGCGCCGCCGGCGAGGTCGCGAAGTCGTCGTCTCCCAACGGCGTGGCTGGCAGGTGCCAAGTGCCAACAAGCTTCCCGCAACGCTGGCGGGCCGCACGGGGCGGGTGGGGCCACGCCGCGAGTGGGGCCGCCGGAATGAGGTCATGCGCTGGTCACCTCGACAGCCATCCATTCATTCATCCATCTTTCCCACAGCTCTTGCTTCTCACATACCCAGGCCGTGCTATACAACGCGTCCCACACGGGCGGAGAACACGCGCAATGGGCAAGCAGCACGAGGCGCAGGTCCGGTCCTGGGGCTTCGACCGGGTCTTCACCTGGAGCGACGGGCCGTAAGTCGTCCCGCGTCACGGCGTTATTCCCGCACCAAAGACGAGACACGGAGAGCAGAGGAGCAAGGCCTGCGGACTGACCTTGTTTGCGACGCAGCAACTGCCACTACGCGCCGCACTCGCACGCCGGCCCGACGACGCACCTGGTCCTCGCGGGCGAGATGACGCTGCGGTACCCCGACGAGGCGGGCCGCGAAGGGGCCACGTACGGCGTGGGCGCGCGGGTGGACGTCGACGCGGGGACGGTGCATGAGGTTTGGATTGGGCCTGCGGGGTGCACGTATGTGGTTGGGGAGTGAGCGTGGGATGCGTGGTGGCTGCCGGCGAGGCGCAGCAAGTCACCGCAAACGTGTTGGCGGTGTCTGCTCGATGGGAAACAGCATCGAAAACGCCAGCCCTCCGAGTGCGCTTGCAAGCGCTCCCCGGCTACGTCCTCCGCAGACCGGTCGTTCATCTGCCGCGTGGGGGCTCTCGACGTTTCACGGCAGGTAGTCTCATGCTCGCGATCGAATCCATGCTCATACATCCGACCCGAAGCCTTCACGCCAATCCTTCCGGCCCGGTGCGTCCTTTATGCTCCTACCGCCGCGCAGCTCTTGGCCATCACGTCCTCGCCGGCTTGGCAAATGGACGTCCGACGACGTCGCTTCCGCCAACTCGTCTCAGGCGGCCATCCCATGCGGCGGGGAGGAGTGAGGCGTTGCTCGGCGACCCCTCCGGCTGGGTTTCGTCGCGAGGCACTGCGGGAGTGAGCCATCTCAGGCGGCCGGCTTCGGCATGAAATTCGGGGGTATTGTCTTTGCCGACCTTGACCGCGAGAGCGTGTTGGAACCCAGGTCAACGAGAGCTGCGTGTTTGCTTTCCTGGCTTCATCACTCACGCGTTTGGGGGTGAGGGGCCTGGAGGCTGGGATTTCGCTTTGAACTTGCCTTGGGCGGAGGTCTTGGCCTCTGGGCTGTTGTTGACAGATATGGTGGCAGTCTTGTCCAAAACTCGGAAGATGTGGCCGCCAGAGCAAGTTCGAACATCTGAGAGCCGGCTTGACAAAGGCCTCAAAATGACGGCGACAGATGTGAGCCAGCTCTCTGACATCTTGTAACTCTGATCCCTCGTCCCAGTCACAGGTCACTGATGACGCTTCCCAACAAGACGGTACATCATCTCAAAATGCACTACCTTCCAAGGGGCGCTGCAGCACGGCTACATGAGGAGGTCCAACTGTAGCCATCTGTCGTCGTGAACCGAGAATGATACGATGGGCCTACGATATTGGCGTCGTCCATGAGGAAGTCTACGGACCACTTGTTGAGACACCAGGTGCAGAGAGGAGCCGTCGCCAAATGCCGGCATCGGCACCGTTACTGCATAGATATGCCATGCTAGCCGGTGGGTTAGGTATTATTGCACCCGCCGGTGCGTCGGTCATATGGGTTACGCAGTTTTGGTACACGCTCTGGGCCTCTGGCGATCCAACTCTGAGAGGTCAAGATCCTTTGCCTCGGCTAGTCCGTAACAGCAAAAGTACCTTGCAGTGTATCGGGAAGGTCGCATCAAATGCAGCCAACAGCACAACGGCCACTGATTAGCAAGCAATTGCGTTTGGAGGCCTGGAGTTGTCTCGAACCTCCCTCATCTCGTCGTCTTTGCCGAGGCTAATCTACAGAACCTGCAAGGGGGATTAGCAGCAGCGGTGTCGCAGCATGAGGCGCGAGTCGAGTGGAGTCGGTGGTAACGCTCCATGCGCGCGACAACGTCCTCGGCCGAACTCAAAAAGCAGCTGGTGTTTGACTCGCGCACCAGCTCTTTTTTTGTCTATTTTCGTCGCAAAGAGGCATCTCGCAGAGTCTGAACCGATCTGCCCGCCTGGAAATCGACGTGGGATTGATGTGTGGCGCCGACTTGCAATCGACCCGACACCATCATAAAACACAGCCAGGGTGGCTGAGGAGGAATACGACGAACTCTGAGGACGTGTGGCGCACCAACGGCTGAAGACGACGATGATTGGTGTATTTGTAGGCGGTCGCTTCTGGGGAAGCTGGAAAACCTGTGTGGGATGCACGGTATCCAGATTCGGGTGCATGCGGAGGCCTGGGGTGGTGGTGCATTGACGCGTGTCATGTACTTGGGGCAATTGACCTCCCGTTTTAATATTCCGCAGAGACCGTGGGGTAAGCCGTCGCCGTGCAAATCGGCAGTGGGGGGGAGCAGGGCCGTACTCGTAGAGACGTCGCTGGTCGGTCCAAGATGATGCAGTTTCGCCTGTTAGTCAGAGTTGTCTCGTCATTCCAGCACCAATCGTATTCGGTCGGGCCCGACGTGGGCGGTCGGAGGGTGAATCGTTTGCTCGTCCTCGTTCGTTTTCGACTGCTTCGTAGAATCGTAGGGAGCAAACGGTTCGTCATGGCCGTGGGATGTGTCCAGGACTCCAGGGGACAGGCACCCGGCCTCTGTCCATGTCGCGGTCGTGGGGAAATGCAGCAAAGGCCATGTTTGATGTCTCACCGCAGAGCACCGGGCCCGCGATAGAAGGCCGCAGAGGACCCGTCGTTGCCACGCAAACAGGCGCGTAGCAGCAGGCGGTCGCGCCGCGTGGCCTGGACGTGACGCACGCAGCTCCAACATGCACATGCGCCCGGCATTGGGGTCTGGCGTCTCAGACGATTGGATCATGGGGCGAGCAATGCCAGTCCAGCTGGGCCGCTCCACCAACGCCAAGCTGAGCCTGGAGGCTGGTGGCCCAGGAGTCCAGACTCCAGAGCCCAGAACCTGGTTGTCTTGTCGACGACGCCTGGCCATGGCTCCGCCTTGCTCTGGACGGTACAGTTCGGCAGTGGCTGCGTGCCTCGTCGGCTAGGTGGCTTCGAACAACCGACTGTCAGAACAGCCAGACACGGGAACATGAGGAACAGAGCGGTATCTGTACTGCCAGACGACACCCGCAAGGTTGCAACTTGTAAGAACTAATAAGTCGGTGCCACACCCAGGCAGCCTTGCACCTTCCCCGTCATCTTCCCCTCCACCTCACCTCATTGCTCCTCCGTACTTCTCCCGACCTCACCGCGCCCTCACCTTCATTATCCGACATCCTCTGCCGCTTCGCATCTGTCCGTGTGTCATCCCAGCGGCAATCAAACGCCAGACGGGATGCCAGGGAGGAGCCCATAAGCACGGCTCGGCTCCCGCTCCCGCTCCCATGTCCCGCTAACACCGCTCCATGCCACCACCGATGGGAGCTCCGTGTCCATCCGCCAGAGCTCCCTCCTGGTCAATTCCGCAGTCGTCACCGTCTCCCGTGCCTCTCTGCAGTAGCGGTGGCGATACGCTGTGATGGGCAATACATCTTCTTCAGAGGCGTCGCGAAAGGCTCCTCAGAGGCTGTCCAAGCCGAGACCAGGCAACCGACTGTTGGCGGCTGATTTACTGAGCCCGAGCGACTTGTCCGCCTCGAGTAGCACTCGATATTGTGATAGCTATCTCGCTGGCTCGCGCCCTGCCCTTGAGCAGTTTCCGTCTCCAACACAAGACGCGCCTGTCGAGCGCGAAGACGCCGCTGCCAACAGCTCAGCTGCCGAACGACGGCTTTCGATGCGAGAGTCTGGAGTTCACAGTGCCATCTTCGCCGTGCCGTCGCCATCGCATGAGCCTCAGACCAGAGGGAGGCGGAGAAGCACCGAGGTGGCAAGCTCAGCCGCGGAAGACCGGCTCAGCAGGCCCAATTCCCTAGTCCGTCACGGCGGCGGCGGCGTCCAGCCTCCAAATCGGACTCATAGGTTCGTGTCCCAGTCATGCATTCATGCCCTGGAGGAAGACGATCTAACATGCAATATTAGAAATGGTTATCGAGAACAGCAAGGTTGGACCCAGTCGGACAATCGTCCCTCTGCCAGTCGACGACCCTCATATGTAGACCCGAACTGCCTACAAAGGACCCAGTCTACCTCCACCGAGAGCAAGTCTGAGACCTCCCAGCCCGCGGATGCTCCATGCCGCTCTCCTCGACCGCCAGAAACCGTCAGCAGCCCAATCGCTCGGAATAACTCAGATGCGTCACTGTATATCCCCATGCGCCGGCGCTCTGTCATTCAGACACCGGGGGTAGCTACCCGCGTGGAGAGGAATGACCCGCGATCGCCGACACACCCGAGCATTCAAGTCAATCACGCAACGCCCGCAACCCAACCCAGCTACGACTCGCCCGCGCCCCCCCAGAATGATAGTCACCTTCCTCTACCATCGTACGCTCCCATATCCGAACCTCAAGAGCGCGCCGTCACGCCGTGTGAAGCCGATTACAGGCAGCTTGGAGGCATGAAGTTTGGAACCCTGCGTATCACAAATGGTTCGCCTGTTCGAAGTCCTGCGGTCGAAATCGGGAATCAGGTTGCGCGCCACTCTGAACGACAATCCGATTCTTCTGAAACGGGACGTTTTGCTCACGATGAGCCTGCTTGGCCACTGAAAGAAGGTGTCATCTTGAGCGACAAGCTGTACCCTGACGACAGAGTCAATGTCGCGCAGCCTCTTTCCCACGATTCGACTCCGGTCTTGTCCAGCTCCGCAAGCGAGTCTACTTCGGGCCAAAACATCGAGCTCGAGATGGAAATCTCTTGGTTATTGGGCCTGAATGGGGAGGACACGGTCACTGCGACGCCAAGTCCTCAGTCAACTGACTCCCGGTCCACCTCCGACCGTCAATCCAGCCCAGACAGCAGTGAAAACATGCTAGAACAAGACAGGATCGACGTGCAGAATCCATCACCGGAAGTCCTGGACGTCAGGGAAGATCCAAGTGCCAAGTTTCGAGACACTAGCAACGGGCCTCGGTCTTCCAGCAAGCCTCTGGGAAGTTCAATGACCCGGTCGGACTGCGGCTTCGTTTCGACCTCGACTTCGTCATCAACCAGTTCGCGAGGAACTGTGTCCCAAGAAGACAGTGGTTACAGTTCCAATTTCTCACTTAGGTCAATTCGTATCAGCTCCAAGAAGAAGGGGCGCGATGCAGAGCAGGCTGCTCGCTCCACCGAGCGTGCACCAGAGTCGAGAGACTCGCTGCCGCCACCTCTTGGATATAGCACACATTCTGGCAGGGGCAATCGGTCTGCTTCATCGTCTTTCGCATTTATGTCGCGGGATAGAATGCGTCGTTTGTCGGCGCGAGCTGGCAAGGACCGCGAGCATCCATTCCCAGACGCTGGGGTCTCGTCTAGGCACTTCCGTTCCAAATCTGCCGATGTTGAGGTCGCTCATTTCCAAGAGACGGCAGAAAGCCGCAGCAACAGCACCATTAACAGGAAAGGGAAACTTCATCGTCTTCTTGCTGGAAGCACCAAGAGGCAGAGTCTTCCCATGGCATACAAGTCTCATGATATTCATGACGCGGTTCCAGCGGTTCCTTCTGATATAGAAGAAAAACTGCGTGAGCACAGCGAGCTATTCCCGACTGCGTCTAAACGGATCGCCCTGAGAGCCGAGTCGAGTCAGGAAACCCTGAAGACAATCACGAGCGTGGAAAGTGTAGATCTTGCAGACGCCAGGACGCGAGATGTGGACTCCTTTCGAGAGGCACAGCGTGAACAAACATTCCCACGCAAAGGGTGGCAGCACGCGAGGCAGCCTCTCCCGGTCGTTCCGCGCACCCAAGCTCAAGAGTCAGCGCCGTCATGGAATCTCGCCCCTCGAGTATCCATCAAGCGCAAGCCAGTAGGCTCAGAGTCACGAATGCGAGACCACAGCGAGGAAGACTTGGACTGTATCTCCGGAGACGCCCGTACCGATGCTGTTGGAGACGCCGGGTCCTACAACGGAGCTGATGCGAGGGGTTTGCACATTTCGACATGTGTGGTTGACGACGAACCCCGTTCATCTTCGCGAGTTCGGAGGACGCTGACCAGGCCAAGCCGAAAGCCATCAGCGTATTCCTCGAAGACGCACGCTCTCAAGGCTCCGGCATCGGCGCCTGATCTCAAAGACTCACTCACTATCCCTCCTTATCCGACCCTTTCTCAGCCTAACCCGTACAGCAACAAATCGCCGCCGCCCATAAGCATGAGAACTCGCGGTGTGAAAACCCCTCGCCAACAAGCGTCTTCCATGTCGTCGTCGACTGCATTGGAAGTTGTACCTTCGCTTTCACAAAAGAGCAGCCGGGAGAGCCTGCACAGCCTTCAATGGCATCCGTCGCAGATTACAATTCAGGATCCATCGCTGGCTGGTAAGCAACCGCAGCTGCGATACAGTTACGAAATCCCAATCCGACAACCTCCTGTCGTTTATCGTCAGCCTTACTTTCGCGATCGAAGCACAGGCTCTCCCCGACACAGCGATGACCAGGGTCAATACCGTATCCTTCACAGCTACAACTCGCCAGCCTACAAGAACGTGCCGATATGGGGCTAGGTTGCTCCGTCAGCACAATTCCTTTTACTAGATGTACGGTTCACTGGCGGCGCAAATCTCTCATGTTCGCAATACCACACACAACACTACACATACACGGCGTTCCGTTTGTCACTTATACCCACCGCAACAGAACTCAAGCTGTGCTGCCGAACAGTACTTGTCTTCATTCATCGTCCAGGTAGACGGGATCTCTGGCATTTCTCTCTTATCCAGGGGGTTCCATCCCCAGTTCTGACAAGCTGGCTGCGGCCACAACATACTTGATTCCCCTTGCGTCATATGAGATTTACAATTTGTACATTTGCAATCTGAGATCCTTTTTGCCATCTCTTCGGCTGTCTTGTTTGATCTATTTCTTCATTGATTGTCTGGGGATGAATATACCCCTGGAACCACCACGGCCGTCTGGCGAGGGGGGCTGTACCACTATCTAGATGGGTCAATTTAAACGATGTTATGACAAACCGCGTACAGAGCACATATGGGAGCGCCCGGTTCAAGGCATCGATGGATTATTATATCGCAAAGCATTAAAAAATAACGCCAGTACGTTGTCATATGCGACTAGTATGCGTCACGTCGTGTGCTGTACGCTGGGCTGCGCACCAAGACAACCCTCTCACGGCCAGTCAAGACGGGCGTGCCAGCCTTGAGCCTCAGGCCCGGCACCTTTGCGCCGCCCTTGTCCAGCGCCCAGACGGCGACGCCGATCCAGTTGCCGCCGCGGTAGTTGAGGATGCCCTCGGGCACGGGGAAGTCGCTCTGCGGGCCGATGTTGCTGGCGTACTTGCCGTACTGGAAGCCGTTGACGAAGAGCGTGGCGCGGAAGTCGGCGGCGGCTGCGTCCTTGTCGAAGACAAAGGACAGGGGGATGTCGTACTTGTCGGCGCTGTAGTCGAGGTGCAGCTTCGCGGCGTAGAAGGCGATGCCGGCGCGGTCGGTGCCGGCAAAGGGGCTGCCGCGGGAGAAGCGGCGCAGGGGCGGCGCAGGGAGGTGGTAGCCCTGGCGCTCGAAGAAGAGGCCGCCCTCGTTGAGCGGGCCGCGGAACCTGTCGGCGTAGCTCTCGCCGCCGAGGTTGCCGGTGAGCTTCCAGGGCGAGATGGGCGTCGCCGTGGCGGAGCCGTTGGCGGAGAGCAGCGCGTAGTCGATGATGCCGCGCGGGGACTTCATGTTGTCGAAGCCCGAGTTGAAGTTCTCGTCGAGGCCGGTGCTGTCGACGACGACGGTGACGACGTACCGCGCGCCGCTGCGCAGGGTCCCGGAGAGCGGGTACGTCGAGTTGTTGTCCTCGTCGGCCCTGGCGTTGTTGAAGGACCCGAGGAACGTGCCGTTGAGCCACACGGAGCTGGCGTAGGCGCTGCCGCCCTTGGTCCAGAGGCGCAGCTGCGTCTCCACGCCGCGCGCGGTGAAGTGGCCGCGGAAGACGAGCGTGCCCGTGTTGAAGCCGTAGTCGGCGCCGTACAGCGAGACGGGCGTCTTGAGCGGCGCGGCGGTGTTGTTGGTCGTCGCGTGGTCGGCGACGGGCCAGGCCGCGTCGTCGTAGTCGGGCTGGACCTCGGGCAGCGAGTCCACCTGGTGCCACTCGAGGTCCGAGAGGTCCGGGACGGCGATGTCGGGGATCCGGACGTCGGGCTTGGAGATCCAGTTGCCCAGCGGGGAGGTGGTGTGCGGGAGCGTCTTGCCGTTGACCCTGAGCCTGGAGACGCCCTTGGGCGCGCCGATGACCTCGAGGGACGTGGTGGCGTTGAAGTCGGCCTGCAGGGAGAGCGTGGAGCCGTCGACGGAGGCGGAGCGGACGAGGTAGCCGCCGTTGACGATGACGGCCGCGGGGTTCATGAGGGAGCTGCCGTAGGCGCTGCCGTCCTTGGGCAGAACGGGGACCCAGTAGTTGTAGGCCGAGTTGCGGTCTATTCAACACTCGTCAACACGGGTCAGAGGGAGCAGGATTAGGGGCAGCTGCGCGTCACACACCAACCATGTAGACGGCGAGGTCGCCGATCTGGACGACTTGCCTCTCCGGTGACGTCTTCCACTGGACGACCACGGTCAGGTTGTCCATGGTCTGCATCGAGTAGTTGTCTCCCTCGACGCGCGAGACGTGGCCGTCGCCTTTAAACGCAAACTCGTGCGTCTCGTCCGGCCCGCCGTACATGACCAGCACGGTCCTGTCGCCAAACTCCTTCCACGTGAAGATCTCCGCCGTCGAGTAGAGCAGCGAGTAGTCGCCGACGGGGTAGTCCACGACGTGGACCTTGGAGTCGCGGCCGTGCAGGGACAGCACGCCGCCGCTCTGGGGCACGGTGATGGTGCCGGCCGACGTGGGCAGCTTGAGCTTGTACGACGTCGACGCGGTGCTCGCGTAGTCGCTGTGGCGCGCGACGAAGAAGCTGCCCGTGCCGTTGCCGAGGAGGGGCGTGACGGTGATGTCCGCGTTGTCGCTGTAGACGGTCGTGCTCAGGGGACCGGGCGTGGCGACGAGATAGCCGGGCGATACCTTGAAGAACTCGCCCTCGAGCTTGACTTCCGAGTACTTTTCGCGGTCGACCACTCTGTTCTCTCTGATGCACTGCATGTTGTCAGCACTTGTTGCCCTCCCGTCCACGTTAAAGGCATGCCTACAGCGCCATAGTCATATGATGTGTAACCGCCTGGGTGTCCCAGATTGCCCCAGTTGGTGCCGCCAAAGATCTAGACAACGTCAGTTCTGCGCCCTATCCACTGAGCTTCAGGTCGGTTCTTACCATGTAGAGGCTGAAGATTGTCACGCCCGCGGCCATGTTGTTCTTGTTAAAGACGCGCGAAAACTCGTGGTTGACGAGGACAGAGCACTGCTCGAGACCATAGCCGCCCCACGGATCAAAGGAGCCGCCTTGAAACTGCGGACAGCGTCAGGCCAAACTAGGCGTAAGCTGAAGCATCCGGGTGGCTTACCTCGATGATAGAGTATGGGGTTTGGGGACTCTGCCTGACATGCCGCTGGTGAAAGTCTGTGGGCAGCTTGTTCGGCGGCCACGTATATGGATTCGCCTGCTTTGTGGTTAGAACAAGGTCCAATACTACCAATCTTGGCACTTACACAGTCAAATCCGAGAGGATAACTGTCGTGTCCCTGGAAAAGTTCAGCATGCACACTCTTCATCGATACATGAGGAGGCCAGACTTGCATAAATGTCCATTTGGCCCACGCCACTGCCGGGCGCATAGTTGCCACCAGGGCCAACGTCGTTGTTGATCATGGGGACCACGATGCCCGCACGCCGGGCCTGGTCGATCACGTACTGCATGTACTTGCCGTTGGGGAACGGAATGTTGTGGCCGTAGCTGTACTCATTCTCCGGCTGGAACAAGACGACCGCCCCGCCCTGCGTGATCTGATGCTTTGCGATGATGGCGCAAACACGAGCCATGTAACTGCCCAGTGTCAGCGGCGCACATGCAGCCATGTCTCTGCAGAACTGCGGGTTGCCTCACTTGTCCGTCATGCCCAGAAAGTCCCCCTTGTCCGTTCTCAGGACGCCGTTTATCCTCTGCATCCAGCCCGGGAAGCCGCCGCCGGATACCTCGGCGTTGATGTACGGTCCCGGCCGGGCGAGGAGGTAGATGCCCGCCTTCTTGGCCGCCTCGAGGAAGGGCTCCAGGTCGAAGATGCCGTCGGCGCGGAACTCGCCGGGCTCCCCCTCGAGCAGCGCCCAGGCGACGTAGAAGGACACCATGTTGAAGCCCATGGCCTTGATCTTCTGGAACACGTCCAGATAGAGGGACGGCACGGGGAGACGAAACGGGTGGACTTCGCCCGAGAACATCATGGCACGCTCGCCATGGATGAACAGAGAGTGCTCATCCCAGGTGACGATGTCTTGGAGAGGCGCACGCTTCTCCGGCTCGCGGATGATGCTGAACGGCCGGCCGCCGTAGCCCGTGAGACTGAGGGCATCGCAGACCGGCAGCGCAAGGGCCGTATAGAGCACCGTAGACAGCTTCATATCGGCCAAAGTGTATGCCCGTCAGAGCAGCACGTCTGTCGACTTGCTGCACGGCCCATCATCTCATCACACTGTGAGAGCGGACCTCTTTATACACCACCAGTCCACAGCCGGCCCCTTACACGGCCCTCGTGACTCCTTGGGAGCGTGCATGTCATTGAGACCCGGCGGAGTCCCATGCGCAGCTTGGCCGCTCGATGAAACCCAACATGGGGGAAGCCCACATGAAGTAGGTATCTGTCGACAACCACAGGGGAACTCATGTCGTATCCGTCCGACAGCCAATCGGGGCAGCCCATACATATGTGGGATTGCCCGACAGCATGTGCCGGTGGCCCTCACATTGCAGATCATTTGGAGATTAGCCTGCGCGTTGGAGTCGTGAGACCGCGTTCGCGACCGTTAATTGGAGGCGTTGCACAAACAGCTCCGAGATCCCCGTGCGCATCGCGAGCCTACAGATCATCTGAGATGGCGCGAGTAGAGCCGCGCAGGGGTAGATTAGCAGGCGGCGGTGGTACGAAGCACAGGCGAGGCGCGCTGTCGACGTTGCATCCAGGAGATCATGCGCGTGTCCTGCATTGCGCCCCAGCGTCAGTTGATGCACGCATTAATCAGACTGGCTGTCGTGCCCCCCAGACGCAAGACGGGCCGAGCAGTCTATACAAGCTGCCAGGTCGGGTCGTCTTGGCCCGACCTGTGGCCGGCGTGTTTCCATGTCTTGCGTCCTTCATCACGGAGCTCATTTGCGAAGCGCCTGCTTGTCCGCCCGTGTGCCCTTTGCCGGCCAACCGAACCGGTAGCCGCATGGATCTCGGCCGCAGGCTTCCAGGACGTCCTCGACGGGTATGCCAGCAGCGATCGTGAGCTCCATCTCTCGTGCGACCTCTCCGCGTTTGAACACGCCGGTATCCACCCCGACTGCCAGGCGAACCCCCATGTCGAACGCTTGCTTGACTTGACGTCGGCCCGCTTCAACTTCTCCTTTGCGTATGTCGGTGGCAACGAAGAGACGCGGCCCGGGGATGAGTCCACGGTTGATGGCGTCCCCAGCCCGCATTGAACGACCCCATCCCCTCAGAGCCTAGGTCGCGATAGGTAGTGAAGCCGGAGAGGAGAGCCCGGCGGACGTGGCTGGTTGCGCGAATGGTGCGCTCGGCGATGCCGTCATCCCGCAGCTGTTCCTGCGCGGGCCGTTCCCTGGGCGATACGTTACTGTCGAGGGTCGCATGACGCTGCCGAGTGGCACTTACTCATAGGGATGCAGGAACATGTGAGTGTGGGCATCTACGAAGCCCGGCATGGCGACTTTGGAGCGCAGGTCAATGTCCCCGTCTTTGATGCCTCTGTCCGAGTTGTCGCGCTCAAACACGTCGGCAATGGCCCCGGTCTCGACGTCGACTGTGACACATCTCCCCAGAGGCTTTGGCCTTGGGGTCGGAGGAGGCGGTGCGGATAGTGATGCTTCTGGGCTGCATCGATGCTGCTGGCTGTTGGTTCTTTGGTTTGAATCTGGTGGAGGATCAGCAGGGTAGGATCCGACGTGCTCGGGTGTTGTTGAGTTGTAGTTTGGCATGCCAGCTTCCTATTTTGGCCCTGCCAACACACCCAAACGCGTCGATGTCTTTCGAGACCGAAAAGCCTGCCATGTTAGTAGGAGCAGTGTCAAGAATCACGACTTTGGTTAAAGGCATTTTAAGCGGTGCTGAGGCGTCGTCCGTCAACAACCGTCTCTGTGTCGGCGTGTTGTACGAGGTAGGGTAATTAGGCAGTGTGCAAGCTTGGCTGCCTCTGATGTCGCACAGCTCATAGAAGCCATTGCCGCCAATATGCTGCATTATATATGTAGGAACACGGGGCCTCGGTACCTTGGGCACCTCGATGGATCGATGCCTCTGGCACTCGACGCACGGCGGCTCCGGCAGTCGCTGAGCAGCACGGCATGAGCAGCAGGGCCGGCTCATCACCTTCATCTCAAACGAGATGGAGGCAGCCGACCGTAATAAACGCCAGGCGACGCAGCATGATGCGCTGTGGAGGAGCATGTTGCTGTGGCACAGACGGCACAGCAGCAGAGACGACATCAGACACCGCGACTGTGGCAACACGGCGTCGGATCCATGCATCTGGGCGACCAGCCATCCAAAGCCCATGACGAGAGTCAAGGCGTGGCCGCGCAGTTCTCTGACAGTCTCGGCAGACTGCGTCTGGGTGAGGACTGTCGGCCGGTTGAGTTATTCTCCCTCGCATGCTGCCAAATCGGTGTGCTCTGTGCTGCAGTGATGCAGCATGGCCACCACCATCCACAGAGCCGTCATCACTGTGGAGGGAGATTTCCGGTGGACTTTCATAGAGCTTGTACTTCCCCTCTGGATTCGGCGAGAGGAAGAGTCGGGCATCTCCTCTTCTTCGGGTAGAGTCTGCGTTCGGTTCGAGACAGCAACCGTTGACGCTTTCTTTAGACGTCGCTTCTAGTCCTTGGTGAACATTGGCGTGGACATTGGTTTCCCGTTGACATCCATAGGCTTGAAGGGAACCTCCGCGGATCGATCTCTCGGCGTGCTCGGGAACCCTCTCTGTTGCACCTGGGGCTCCTGTGTTCTCCAAGAGCGTGGCTAAGATTTGCTTGTGGCAGTCCTGTACGAGCTGTTCGCTCGGACCCGATGGTCGGTCTGTATCTTCGTCCAAAAACTCGACTGCCTCAAACTCATCTATCACCGTTGTTGCCCATTCATTTTGGACCTCTGCAAGCGGCCGCCACGAATCCCAATCCGCTTGTGTTAGCCCTCGAGCGAACATGAACCTTTGCAATATGCGGTCAAGTTGTGGTGCGACCATTTGTTTGAAGACGCCTTGCCAGCGTTCGTGATCGACAAGCATTCCAGGCTCTTTCTCTTCAGCCAATTTTTCGGATCAAATGACTCCAACTGTCGTGGTAACGGCTGCGGTATTCTGGACCCGTGCGAACCGTTTCTCCATCTCCCAGGCATTCACGTCTCTGGCGATTGTGCCCTGGCGTCTACCCCCTAGGCGAATCTCATCGGATCATACCCCACCTTCGTGTCATCGGTGGCATGCTTCGGTCGTATCCAAGAGTTCCTTCTTCAGGGTGACCAGAGGGCTGCCACTGACGAATCAAGCACCATCAACCCTGGCAAGAGATCCTCGTTGAGCACTGTTTCTGCGGCTAACACGGCACCTCCCTCGGCACCCGGAGGCGCCGTGATTGAAATGAACTCTCTCAGTGCCCAAGACCCTCTGAAGAAGTCAAACGCGTGCGTGGGTTTCGCGGCAGCATCTGTGGCTGTTGAGTGCAAGGCGGAGCTGATTCTACGAGACATCACACTGTTTGTGGAGAGGTCCAGCTACACGGTAATCGTAGGCCCCGTGGGATGCGGCAAGTCCACCCTCTTGAAGGCCATCTTGGGCGAAGTCCCAGTGACAAGCGGACATGTCCATGTTAAGCAATTCGGGAAATCAGAACATCATCTTCTGTGAAACATAACCTTCAGACCCAAGGGAAATCGATGCTTCCCGGCATGCTAAAATCCTTTATGGATTTGACCTACGTGAGCTTACCGTCGGTTGATGTTATGAATTGAGGAGAATTAAGGGAACATCTGTGCTTTCCAGGATGTGAGCTCGAGGCGAACCGCCTGGAGCTATTTCTTCCTTTATTCCTTAGCTTTTGATAGACAACACAGGGGCCCTAGAGGACCAATCATCTACAGGATGATCAGCGCCAAACGCCCCCCTTCCACGACTCAGACGAACCCCTGACCCTAATGTAAAACCGGATCCGAAAGCTACGAAACCACCGAGAGTTTCCACTGCTACGATTTGAAACTTGCACGTGTTTTCCACCCTACCTCAAAATATAACTATTTCCCCAGTGCCCTAAGGTCTGATCTCTCTCGTCTTTCGTTCCTTTCTACATCGGCCGGCCCGGAATCTCAGACTCTCTTTCTTTTTGGCCTATCATTACTTGTTCCTCTGCCATTTTCTAACATATCCCCCCAAATATGACAAAATGTTAAAGTTAAAAAATACGGCTCTATCAGCGCTATTTGTACTCGCAATCCTCTGCATATGCTTCGGTGAAGCCGCTCCCCGGCAGAAGAACTCAGGCGGAAATGGCGGTGCTTCACGAGGCCGAAATGGCGGCGGTAGACGACAAACCGCACAACAGAAGGCAGCGCAAAAACCAGGTGGTATTTCCACCGCTAAAGATGGCTCGATCATGCTTGACCAAACCGTCCAGATCAAGTAAGAGTGTCACTGTCTCTCAGTTTTGCAGCATAATGGCAATCCGACTAACCCATGCCAATCAGTGGCCTTCCAATCCGATATAGAGTTAGTGCTCCCGCCGACCAATTCACCACAGCTTCGGGTGTGCAGGGTGGCTCCGCCGCTCCCAACACGGCTGGACCCATTGGCATGAACGTATTGCTCCACGGCGATGGAGGCCAGTCATTTTTCGACTTCCCCAACCAAGGCGTCAAAGCCAACTCCATGGGCGTCGCCGTCCTCGCTCCCGACAAAGACCTTAAATGGGGCGGTGCCGACAAGAACGGTCAGCAGCGGCCAGCCGGCGTCGCTCACTCACAGCTTGTTGCCGACCTTGTTACGAAAGTGCTCCCCAACGATGTCGCTTTCAACCAGTCAGATGTCTCCTTCACGGGCGTTAGCGGTGGCGGCCTCACGCTCTCTGGCTTCTTCATGCCGGCCCAGATGGGCAAGTTCCCCAACACAGGTGTCCTGCTCCTCTGCGGTGCTATGGCTCCTCAAGTGGGCTTCACGGCCGAAGCTGCTGCGGCCATGGCAAATACTCGAATCCACTTCCAGTCAACTACCCGAGAACTCACGTCGCTGCAACAATCCATCCCTCAGTCCGTCGAGGCATATGTACAGGCCGCTGCGAATGCGGGGCTGAGCAACCAGCAGATAAATGTGCTTCAGACGGCGGATAGCTCTCCGAATGGCGGACATTGTGCATTTGACGAGAAGGGATTCGTCAGCGGTGTGCAGCTCATGGCTGACGAGTTTGAGAACATCATGCTTCGCGGTGCTAGTGGCCAGACCAAGATTGGTAATGTGAATAACGGCGTAGTTGGAAACCCGATTTTCGGTTGATGAAACCCGTCAAGGGTCAGACGGCAAGCGGGAGTCGTGGATTGGGAGAAAAGGCCTTGGGTGGGTGGAGGCGTGGCGACACGGCAAGGCCGCCAGCGCCTACGAAGGTGACTCACGCCATTGTGCCTGGGCCGCGCCGTCAAAGGCTGCCGCACAGGCTCCCTGGATTCCAAGCACGCACCGAGCGGAGGGCCGATGCATGAGCATGGGCGGGTGCTGTAGACAGTGGCGGTGGCAGTGGTCCAGGCGTTGGTCAGGGAGACGGCCTGCAGGAACACGAGGACTCAACCGTCTCACACCCGCCGCGACGCTGCTTTGTTGTTTGCCCACAACCCCTGCACCGACTCCATAATGTCCCTCGCTCCCTCCACGCCTCCGTCTCGTGACTCCTTCATTACCACCTACCCAGTGCATACGCATGCCGCCCATCATTCCATTTCTTTCCGTTTCCCTTCCTTTCCCTCATCTCCTGATCAAGCCGACATCGAGCCTTCCCTCGACCCGTACCACCACTCGCTCTATCCTCGGTTCTGCTGATTAGCTGTTGCGGATCCCCTCGAGACAACACCCTCTGTCGTTTTCCACCGTCTCAGCCGACACGCACCGACAAATTTTACTTTCGCGCCGTCCCGCGACTGTTATTTGCAGTACTCCAACCGTTCGTCTTTCATACACGCCAAACTTGACAACAACCAGCAATCAACATGTACTCCTCGCGACTCCTCCACCTGCTTGTCGTGGCCGTCTCCGTCCTCTACGTAGCGCAGGCTTCGTGGCTGGACCTCAACAAGCTCGGCATTGCACGACGACAGCTCGGAGACCTCGTCGGCTCCTCTCCAACGCCCGCCGCATCCAGCTCTGCCAGCACCCCAACCTCGGCGTCATCTGCGTCTGTAACCAGCGCCTCGTCCTCTTCTACTCTTGCCCAGACGTCCACCTCGTCCACCCCCTCGTCGAGCAAGCAGCCCGAGACCAGCAGCTCTCAGAAGACAACTTCGACCACTGCCCAGGCGACTTCGACGCTGCCGGCCCAAACGAGCTCGTCCGTGAGGCAGCCTCAGAGCACCCCTGCTGCCAGCCCTCAGCCCACGTCGACGAAGAGCGATGACGGCGACAGTTCGACCTCGCCCACGCCCACTCCCGTGGTCTCGACCGCTACTATAGTCGTCACCAGCACCAACAGCGACGGCTCCAAGACCACCATGACCTCGATGTCGACGACCACCTCCACCCCTGGATTGAGCTCCAACGAATCTACCGAAACCTCTGGCATGTCGACTAAGACTCGCAACACCGTCATTGGCGTCGTCGTGGGTGTCGGCGGAGCAATCGTGCTCGGCGCGTTGGGCATGCTGGCATGGAGAATCTGGGGACGACGTAAGAACTCGGACGAGAGCGACGGGCTCATGGATTACAACATGAACGTGGCGAGCATGGAAAAGCCCGAGCCGGGCAGCTCTGCCAGCCACAACCAGCGGACGCCCTTTCAGTCCACGTTGGAGAACTACCACCAGCCGACGGCGCCCGTTAACGCGTCGTCCAACTTCTGATTGAGAACGCTGTCCACGATGACTGCGCAAGCGCCATGAATTGATCTTTACCGATGCTTTCCACGCGGCGTTCCGGACTTGATATTGCCTCCTGGGGTTTCTTACCAGACGAGTTGTCCGTAATTCCGACCACAACCAAGACGTTGCCAACCGCGCCTCCAATAGGCCAAAAAAATGTCGAAAGGAGAAGGATCCGAGGCGAAGGAACAGGGCGTGCCAGATGAACGGAGTTGCTCTGGGGTTGGCAAAACTAACTGTCTTTGCAGCATGCATAGCGAGCCTTTGTCGAGTACTGCTACATCTATAATAGACCACTTAATAATACGGACATTGCTATAGCGCCACCGCAGCAGCGCCTAGATTAGGTGCTCTGTCTTTGTCAATGCCACGAGTCCCGAGTTCCAAGGCCGTTGGCTCTCCGGCTTGCGGACTGCAGAAACTGACGTTGCCAGCAGAGACTCGGAGAAAATACCAGCACTCATGTACGTAGGCACTAAAAATAACTCGAAAAGCCATGCGGACTAGACCTGCACGGAGGCTACCTTAGTTCTTGACTAACGGGCCGAAGGGGCGAATCCTGTGGCCCCAACGAGCGGGCGGGACTGTGAAGACAAGGACAAGAATCGCCGAGACTGAGTGAAGGCCTTGCGTAAAATGCTTCTTCTTTGTGGAGGGACGGCATGCGTGGACGAGGCGAGCCGGCCGAGACAATGGGGGCGCTGGATTACCATCGGAATGCTGGTCCTGCGCGGGCGTGGCATTGACAATCGCCTGCGAACTCGCATTATAATTTCTCAACGTTCGCGTTTATCTCCAGGCTACAGTCGAACTTGCATAATACATTATCGCAGCCGACCAACTTGGAGTCGGTGGGCCGATACGAAGCCTTGCTCAGAGCCCAAAGGAACAGGTCAGGTGCCAGCCCAAAGACACACTTTCCCCAGTGACATCGCAGGCCCAACGTCACAGACGGTGCAGCGTCATTGGTGGTGGACCTGGCGCAGGTCAAGCCATTTCGAGCTCTTGGTGCACGCGGCTTGCCACCGTAGCAAGACGGGGCCATGAGAAGCAAACACTCGCACATGCACGATTCAGGCCTCCTGTATTCGGCCTGCAGGTGCCTGGCGTGCAGACAGCATGCAAACCGCTGCGGGAGGAGCTGGTTCTCGATCCTCTGCGCTTGACGCCACAGGCGAACCCAACGCTCTTCGTTTCTACAGACATGGCGGGATCCGTGGGACTCGACCCAACTACTTCGTAGTTCCCGATCTGTGGCTGGGGCCAGCGGAAGCCACCCGTCTTTCCTCACTCGCTGTGGAAACGATTCAACAATGGGCGCAACACGTAGCTAGCGCGGGATTTGTGGAGTTGAAGGCATCATGGACCCCTATTCGCTCTGCTCTGCGCCGCGCTGCATTCCGCAGTGTGGTGAGTCGGACCTGGGGAGGATGGGGGACTCAGACACATTGCCAGGGGTCATCTCTACCAGGCCGGGACTCATGTCGGTGGGTGGGCAAGCTTGCCAGCGGGGGCAATAAAACTTGGGCCATCTGGTGCCAGCAAGTCATGATGCTGCAGGTGCGCGCCAAGTGCTAGAGATTGCATCACCCGCGCTTCGTTTAGGGGTACCTCGACCTCCGGCTCTGCGTCATACCAGTCGCCGCCATCTGACGTCGCGCCGAGGTACTCTTGATCCAAGACCCCCTGTCGCGAGATTACGTCCCGGTTGGTGCGGCGTACCTCGAGGCGGGCCATCATTAAATGCACTGGCTGGCTGTCCCTGTCGCAGGCCCAGAGGGAAAAAAAAGTTCGCCCACTGACCAGAGTGGTGTCGGCGCTGTGTTCCCGTTGCTTGTTGCTGCTCCAGTGTCATTTATTATGCTGAGTGCTGGTGGTGGTGTCACTACTGCTCCAACCGCCAGCCATCCATTCGTCTACCTTCAACAGCCGACCTCGACCTACCACAACGACGGACTACTCTTCGCCATCGTCCCTCTCCCGTCCCCGGCCGCGTCCCCTTGTGCGCCCGATGTGTCCGGCCGCATCGATCCGCCTTTGTTCGCGTCCCTCTGCCGCTCCTTTTCTGATGCTATCGCCGTCCTTCCTTTGACTCTTGAAACGGAGGCAACATCACGACTTGCGCGCGCAGGCTCTCCGCCACCCCTTTCCTGGAGCCAGCGTTGGCGGGAACGCGTCGCGTAGCCACGTCCCGAACGGCCAACGCACGGCGTCCTCGGCCTTGGAGATAGAGCAAGCGTCGGACTCGACTCGCGAGGAGAGAGACTCAGCTGCAGGCGACCGGTCCCTCGTCTGCGCTGATCTCACTTGGTGAGCTGCCCTGCGCTGCGCTGTGGGGACCGTCCTGCCCTGTGAGGTTGGCCTCGGATCAGAGGTGCATCCCAGGGGCTTGGCCTTCGAGGACGTCGCCGACTAACCTTGCGTTGCACTCGAAATAGACTCTCGTAAACACGTCGCCGCAAACTTCGTCGACGGCTCCTGGTCCTGGTGCACGCGCCGCACAGGACGGCCCTGGTGACTGTCTGCCTGAATCTCAGTCGCCGACATCACCTGCGCTGTCGACCGCGTCCACTGCCGACGGCGACGACGACATCGAGTCGTCCCCGGCGCTCCCTCCGCTACCCGCTCCGAGGCTACCTGGACGGGTTGCAGAGATACTGGGGACTCCGCCCTCTGAGACGGGAGAGTTTGGCACTGCCAGCTGGGGCTCTCCGTACCCCCGGACCGACCATAACCTTCGTCGGCAGAGCTTCAGCAGCGAGGCCTCTGACGATTCGCCAATCCATCACCTGACCATCGACACCCCCTTTTTGCGCCGTCAAGCCGAGCTCGACGCATCTGGGCAGGAGCCGCAGTCTTCTGTAAGTGCCGCGGCTGCAGTTCTCGCGAATAGGGCTAGGCGACCGAACAGGGGATTGACCGAGGATTGGATCCGTACCCACACGACTGGTATTGTCAACGCCGAGCCGAAGCACTGGTTCAGTGAGGGAAGCGACACTGAGCACTCTTCACTGAGCGGCTCTGAAGTAGGGTGGTTGGACGACAGCGATATTCGCACGCCGAAAGCTGCCTGCGAGGATAAGCCATCCTCGTCGAGAAGGCAATCCCGCCGTCCCCGTGCGCGATCTAGCACCGAGACCTTGAAGCCTGGGGCCTCGATCAGCCTGAAACCAGGCGAGACGCTCAGCATGGCTGCGACCGAAACTCCAGCGACAGCACCGGGCTTCGTCTCCGACTCATCCCAGGCAGACGAGAAACAGAATGCTGCTCCCGCCATCGACATGCCAGACGAGAAGGCGATGGCGAGCGCAAATGGGCAGGCCAAGCCCCCCGCGACCCCGACAAAGGGCGCGCACAAGCCTTTGCCCAAGGAGCCTGCCATGACTCCCCGCATCAAGAAGAAGGTGCCGTGGAAGGGCAAGAACATCATGATTTTGGTGCCGCTTGATGATCAACGTGGACTCCCTGGAAAGAGCGCGATTCCCCTCTGTCAAGAGGAGACCGATAGAATGTTTGCGTCGTGGAAAGAGTTGGGATACAGTGTTGACGGCTTCGACCTTCTCGTCGAAGGCTATCAGCCACCAGGCACAGAAGACTCCCAGAGCCGTCAAGGCTGGCCTTCTTCCGAAGACATGGCCCAAGAAAGGACTGAGCGGAGGTTCAAGGTGACCCTGCCGGACCTGAATGGTGAGTCTCTGTAAATGCGCCTGGACGGATTTGGACTGACACTGCACTGCCACAGCTTGGAAAGACCATGTTAATGAGCTCCAAGAAGCCAAGCTCCGAGCTTTGGGTGTCTCATTCGCGGAACAAGAGCCGGAGGAGCCGTCCATGTCACCGCCGACGACAAACCCCTCGCGACAGCCATCGGCGCAGTATCCCTCACTCCCCTTCTCCCCTCCGATTCCAACTTCGTCAGCGTCCAGCAACCACGGCATTCCAGGATTTCCATTCCCCGCCCAGTTTATTCCCGTTGCCCAGAGCCCTGGACTATCTTCTGGGGCCTCTCCAGGACCCTTCGGCGGAGTCCCTGGGAAATTCAACCCCCGCCAGTCGATCTCGTTGCCGACGGGCTCGTCTCCCTTCCAACTCTCACAGCAGTCGGCCCAGGGATGGCCCAACCAAGCTGGTATTTTGCACGGCTTGAATCGCAACGACTCGCCTTCGCTGGGCAACCTCAACGGCATACTCTCTCCTCAGTCACCGTATGGAATGGATGGGCTGCAGCAGGTTGGCAGCCCTGCGTTCAACGCGCACCAAAGACATCAATCTTTGCAATACTTGCCACAGCAGATGGCTGCCAGGGCGTCGCCGCGTCTGCAGGAAGTGCGTGAAGAGGATGAGGGTGTCAGCAAAAGCCCGTCCAAGACGCCCGAGCCCACGAAACAGAATCCCGATAGCCTTCAGGCCGAGATTGACGACGCGGAGTATCACCTGGAAGAGCAACTCCGCAATCAGCTTGAGCACGATGATTACAATCCTCAGGCCCAGGCCGAGATTCCTGCAGCCAATACCAAGCCATTCGCTCCGATGCATGAGCGCAATGCAACTGCTAACCTTAGTGTTGCGGAACGCTTTGCAAACGAACTTGGCAAGCCTCTTGTTCTGCACCACCCACGGCCCCACAGCCGTGGCCACTCTCTATCGCAGACTTTCTTTAGAGAACACAATGAGACGCAAGAGAGCACTACTGAGGGTGGCCTCAACAAGATAGACGCGTTGGGCGAAATCCCAGAGGCTCCAAAGGGCGACGAGTCGCACGAGATCGAGACCAACCCCAGCGACCTCGGCACCCCTGTCCAAAACTTCGACTTCGCCGCCGCCCTCGGGCAGCATCAAAAGACGATGTCGTCGGCCAGCAATCCTTGGCACGACTCCGCCTCTGCTGCCACCAGCAGCACCCGTCGTTCAAGCCATGGCAGCAAGCCTTCGATGTCCAAGCTCAATGTTCAGGCTCCCGAGTTCAAGTCCAACCCTACGAACACGTTCACTCCCAGCCTGTTCAACTTCTCCGGTAACAACTTCCAGCCTGCGGCCTTCCAGGCCACCAACGTTGCCGACTCGCCGTCTGGCCACTCCGTCTTGCAGTTTAGCAGTTTTGCAAAGTTCCACACAGAGGTCCCGTCCTTTTCTCCAGGGCACAACGACTTCAGCTTCTCTACGTCTGGACCCAAGTTCCGACCAGACGCACCCTCGTTCACTCCTTTCCAGTCATTGTCTGGTTCCGTCACTAGCCCGATAGGGTCGGGTAGTGAAGGTCCTAGGAACCGAAACTCCATCTTTGGTAACATCGACATCAAGGCGAGCGACATAGTCAAGCCCGCCAAGAAGTCGAAGGCTATTCCGATTGTTAGACCGTCTAGCGTATCGTCTGCCAGATCCATCAACGCATCGACGATAGCTGATGAGATTCACGATGGGCCTGACGGCCGCTTGGCTGATGAATCGAGGGTCAAGCGCGCCAGAAGTATTGCCCCTGACGGCGACGACATGCCGCTCTTCGCCGACATGCCAGAGGATGATATTGTGCATGCTCCCACCCCCGACGCCCAAGAAGAACACAGCGGCGCGGAAGACGTTTCTGCACTTGAAGGGGACAATACACTGCCCGTTGACACGTCGCTGTCGTCAATCGTCACGTCCGACCAGATGGACACAATGGCAACGACCGCCGCGGCTTCTGAAACTTCCCCGACGGGCGACAACGTCAACAACTGGACTCCGTTCGAGTTCGACACCAAGTTGGACGCGCAGAACTTCAGCGAGTCGCGAATCTTCGGCGAAGATAGCTTTTCGAAGGCTCATCATAAGAAGTCGTTATCTGCCGCTGCTCAGCCGTTCGTCCCTGGTGGTGCTGAGCCAACCGACGAGCCACCAGCCAACGAGGAGACGGCCGACAAGCCTGCACCAGCCAAACCCGCACCCCGTGAGCCTACTCCCCAGGGCGCCAGGCCCAAACTTGCTCCAAAGGGCCTCGGCGCGTCTCGCTTCGCTTCACCACCGCCTAAGCCTAAGGGGCTGGCTGGCTCTCGTTTCGCAGGCGAACTGTCGCCTGTTCGGGCGCAGGAGCCTGCTCCTATCGAGACTTTTACGGGAGATGTACTCAAATCTGTCGAGCAAGAGACCGCCGCCGCCGCCGAGCAAGAGGCTATCCCTGCTGGCGAGCAACTCATCGACATTGGCTTTGACCGTGAGCCAACGTTCGAGGAAATCGATGCTGTCATGCAACATCTGGAGAATGATCCTTCCATGGGAGTCAACAAGTCTACCGAAGCAGCGCAATGGGAACAGCTAGGTACAGCCGAGGGCCATGCGCCAGCTGACGACCTTCAGCTTCCAACAGGTCAGTTTACCAGAGAAGGAACAAGCCTCACCCCTCGCCAAGATCACGCCCTCCCGGATGCTCCTCCAATGCTGAGCACAGAGTTGGAAGATCCTTTCCTCGACCCACCTTTGAGCCCGCGTTCGCCTGAGCCGGTCGAGGAGTTCGCTGAGCCCGAGGTCGAGAGCGAGGTTGTTAGCGATTGGGAAGCCGCCTTCTCTGAGGATGAGCATGTCAAGCTCGAAAGCAGGGCGCAGTTCTTTGACGGACGTGTCAATGAAGTGGTGGGCAACCTGCTGGCATCCAGGCTGGACCCCCTGGAGAAGGCTCTCTCCTCGATTCAGCACGCCTTGTCATCCAAGACACGTCGCGCTCCTTCTTCTACTCGCCGTGATATGCGCAGCGTTTCCGGAGAATTTCAGGAAAGCGACGCTGACGATGAGGATGAGGAACCTGTCCATCGTCGTTCCATGAGCCCACGCAGGGATCGTAGAATAGAGCACATCCGGACGGCCGTGATGGAAGCTCTTGTTGCCCAGGAGAGAAACCAGCCCGCTGTCCTCGCCATGGGCGGAGACGCGGCTTCTTACGAGCAGTCTGCCGTACTGAAGGCCCTCGAAGAGATGAAAACACAACTCGCCGCTACAGTCAAAGCACGCGACGAGGAGCGAAACGACGTGGCTAGACGAGAGGTTGGAAGCAGAGACCTTCTAGCTACGATGCACAACGAGGAGCTCCAGAGCAAGATGGAAGAGCTGCAGGTCAAACTCTCAGATGTTGATCAGCGGCTGTACCTGGAGCAAACCAAGGTGGAGAAGGAAGTCGCGGAGCGCAGAGCCGCTGAAGATGCTGCGGCTGAACTCAATCGCAAGCTCCAAGCTGCCGAGACTCGCGTCGAGGTTGAGATCATCAACCGAAGCGTCTTTGACCAGCGCGTGGCAGACCTGGAGGAGCGGTTGAGACAGCAGGAGGACAAGAACGAGGAGGAAGTCAAGACCCGGCGTGCCGCGGAAGATAGGCTCTCTGAAGTGCAGCGTCTGCTCAGGATCTCGTCTGAAGAGGAGAACCGCCTCCGTGAGGTGCTTGAAGAGAGGGATCAGAGGATCAAGACGCTCGAGCAGGCCGGTGGCAAGACTGCCATGCGGATGACGCTTCTCGAGGCTGCCCAGACCAATTCTACGCAGTCCCAGAGCGAGATGACCAACAAGGTCAATGCACTCGAGGCAGACCTCCGAAACGTGCGCCAAGACAACAACCACTGGCGAGCCGAAGCTGAGCGAGCGGATGACGCTGCTCGCCGCAGGGCCGGCGAACTTGCCCACGTGTTGGAGGAGAACAAGCACATGCAGAAGTCGCTTAACACTCTGGCCTCGCAGCTTGAAGAGAATGAGCGACTGCGTGAGGCATGGCGCTCCAAGTTCATGTCATTGCAGGATGACATGGGTAAGGCTGCCCGCGACATCGCCGAGGAGAATGCCCGGCGCATCAAGAAGGATCAGGTTATGCTTGCGAGACAAGAAGGCCTTGATGCCAGACTGCAGGCTGAAGCGAAGACCCGCGAGCGTCTGGAGGTCGAGATGGATCGCCTTCAGGACAATGAGAGAACCGGCATGCGCGCTGTCAACGAATGCAAGCGCCTCGAGGGCCATTTGGCTGAACTGCGCACCGAAAACCACAAGCTGCAGCAGTCCGCCTCTCGCTACCAGCGCGAGTTTGAGGAGGCCAGAGAGTCCGGCGCCAGCGAGGTCAAGCGGACGCGCATGGCTCTGCAGACGGAGATCGACGCGGCCAATCACCAGGTCAATGTCATTCGCGAAGAGCTTGAAGAGCAAAACTCGAAGCTGCGCACTGAGCTGGACAACGTCAAACTCGAGGCAGACACCGCCAAGGCTCAGATCGAAATGCTTCTCGAGGATGCGCAGACGACCAAGACGGCCGAGATTGAAGACATCAAGCGCAAGCACCAGAACGAGCTGGAGGATTTGCAGACTCGCTACGAACGCCAGGTCAACAACGCGACCGAGGACGCCCAGAGGTCTGAGCAGCAGCTCCTCGAGCGCCTCAGCCTGTCTTCCTCCAAGATTGAGCATCTGCAGGATCGCATTGTGCACCTCGAGGACAAGCTCGAGATTGCCAAGGAAGCCGCAGCGGCGGCAGCGCAAGCTGCCAAGTCTGCCGGTATCGAATCTGGCCCGGCTGCCGCTGCCGTTGTCTCCCAGGCCAAAGCTTCCTCCCGGAAGCTCGACTTGCCCGAGAAGATCTCGCCTCAAGCCCTCCGGGAATCCATCATGGTCCTTCAGGAGCAGCTCCAGGCACGTGAACAGAGAATCGAGGAGCTCGAGCAGGTTGTTGCCAAGTCTGATCCCGATGCGGCTTCCAAGATTTCCAAGCGTGATGACGAGATCAGCTGGCTGCGCGAGCTGCTTGCCGTGAGACGCGGAGATGTTCAGGATATCATCACTGCCCTCTCCGGAGACAACTATGACCGCGAGGCAGTGAAGGATGCTGCGATCCGTCTCAAGGCAAACCTCCAGATGGAGGAACAGGAGCGCGAGAGGGCCATGAACGGCGGCTCTGCCATCAATCTGCCCAACATTGCGCAGAGCATCCAGGCCGCAACGCCCCGAGTCGCCCAGACGATTGGCCCCATTGCGGCGGCGTGGGGCAACTGGCGCAAGTCAAGCCAGCCCTCATTCCGCAGTATCTCTGGAGTCTTGAACTCGCCTGCTGGGAACAACGCCACGCCTTCTAGGAGCAGGGGTGGGCCGAGCCCTCAGAACAGTCTGCTTGGTGGTCTTCTAACACCGCCTGCTTCTGGTCTGCGCCAGACGCCGCCCGTGGACAATAGACCGCAGCCGACGGCCTTTTCCAGCACTGGACGTCGCTTCACGTCCCAAAGCAGCGCACCTAACCGGACTCGAGGAGAGTCAATGGCCTCCCATCGTTCGGACAAGATGCCTGCGACCCAAGAAACCCCGCCGCGCCATCAAGAGCGAAGGGAACAACCCGTGACGCCGCCTATGATGCGCCAGAGCGGTTACGATTCCGACGCCCAGCCCGGCGACTTTGATGATCATGACTTCTTTGAAGAGGATTGAGCCAGCTTATGACGCGCAAGAGAGGAAGTCATGAATCTGACGGGCGGGCCGGGTCTTCGGGGATCTTATACAACCCTTTCCTTTGTTTCTGTTCTTGTCCCTGTTTGAAAGAGAAGAAAATGGTCTTGTTACTGAACCACGGTCAATCACATACGCACTGCTTCTGTCTCCGTTTTGCATTCTTATAATTCAACCAGACTGCGAAAAACCACCGTTGCCTAGAAAGATACCCCCCCTTGGATTGGCTGCTTCTGTTTTTACCACTTTTGCTTCGATTCGACTTTGCTGTCAGTCGACACACTCCCGCCAGTGACGACGATGCCTCAGATTGACACTTGGCACACGGAGCGGTTGCGTTGTTTGTTGGAGATGCGCTGTGTTCGCTGTCCTTCTCGGAGCCCGAGCGCGCCTTGCTTCGCGGCTCGCTTGAAGCTTTTGTTCGGTTTTCCTTTGTGGATGGATGCATAGCGGTGTGGGGAGGTTGGGTGGGTGGTCACTCGTTTCTTACATGAGGAGGGGAGGTTGAGTGTGCAGTACGGAATACTTCGTATATAGTAATAATCCACTCCATGTCGCAGATGCGTTGCATGCCTTCACTGCCCATGGCTGCAGAACGGATGTAACAGGTTCGTGATGATTACGAGCCGCGAGGCCCCAGGCTGTATTACTACCAAGTACACTACCACACAGGGGTATACACCTATACACTTGGAGGGTTACTCTTCAATTGCTGCTCAGCAGCTTCTCCACGGCCCACTTGACGGAAAAGTTGCGCAGGTCAGAGTAGTGCTGGCCGACACCGACGAAGAGGACGGGCACGTTTGTGGCGTGGACGAGGCTGACGAGGGTGCCGACCATGTCGCCGACGGTGTCGCACTTGGAGATGATGAAGCCGTCGAGGGAGCGGACGGCCCCAAACGCGGCGTTGAAGTTGCGCGCCTGGGCGACGGAGTCGGTGCCGACGAGGGCCTAGTGGAAGACGAGTCAGTCAGCATATGTATGAGGGATGTAGGGGTGCAGGTTTGACGTACCTCGCCGACCATGAGGATCTTGTCGGGTTGCGCAAACTTGGCAAACTTCTCGAGAGACGACATGAGGCGCTGGTCGTTGTGCCGTCGACCAGCCGTGTCGATGAGGACAACATCGTACACCTCCTGCGCCGCATGGGTAACCGCATCCTTGGCCACCGTCGCGGCATCCTTGCCGTAGCCCTTCTGGTAGAGCTCGACCTGGCCGCCCTCTCGCGCCGTCAGCTCCTTGAGGTTGCGCACGTGGACGGCGAGCTGCTCGACGGCGCCGGAGCGGAAGGTGTCGCCGGCGGCGATGAGGACCTTGTACTTGTTCTGCAGGAGGAAGAAGCAGATCTTGGAGAGGTTGGTCGACTTGCCCACGCCATTGACGCCAACGATGGAGATGACGTAGGGGCGGGCTTTGCGGAGGGACGTGACGGGGGGTGCGGTGATGGCGTCGATTTCGCGGAGGAGGTCGAGGGAGGAGGTGGGCGTGAGCATCTTGGTGAGGGACGACTCCATTGCCGTGTGGATCTTGGAGTTGATGCCTATTGCATGTTAGAAACCGATGTTTGATTGTGAAATTGGTGAGAGAGATTCCTACCTTCAAAGTTGCCAGTCTTGACGCCAACCAATTCCTTTTCAACACCCTCGCATAATCGTACAGCAGCCTCTCGCGCCACGTTCTTCTTCAGCAGGTGCTCCTCCATCCCCTTCATCGCCTTGTCCAGATCTTCCTTGGTCAAGGTCTTGCCGCCAACGACGTTCCGGAAGAGTCCGCTGAGGGCATTGACGCCGGAGCCGAAGAGACCACCCTTAGGGTCTGATGACCGAGCGGCAGCTCTCTCGGCCTCGGCAGAAGCCAACATGCTGTGCACCTCGTCGCCCAGGTCCTTCAGCACGAACTTGCCCTTGCTTGACGAGCCCCATGTCGCGGCGTCTATCGCATCCACGGCGCTCGATCGCCCGACTGCTTCCGCCTCCGAGTCGCTCGTCGGGTTGGGCGCAGAGTAGTCCAGCTGCACGTCGTCGTCTTCGTCTGCAAGGCCGTTGGCGTCCCACTTGCGCCCCTTCTTCGTTGATTTGCCCCCCTTCTTCTGTCTAGCCGAGGTTTCGTCCCCGGAAGACGCTGGCGCAGATGTGCTGTGCTTTGCCTTGCGAGCCCGCCTGGACATCTTGGCAACAGGACCAGCCTTGGCAACAATCAAGTTGCCGCCACCAGGAGTAGACGGGCGCGACGTGCTAGGGGTAGCTATAGGAGTCGACTCGTTGGAAGGCTCCTCCGGGATGCCATTGTTGATCGCTCGGCCTCTGTATGTCAAGCCGGGCGCGGCGGGCGCGTGATCGGGAATGCCCCGCGAGCTCGTCTCCTCCCGAGGCGCCTTGGTAGGATCGACGGCGCTGGAAGTGTCCAGTTCTTGAAGCTGCTGGTCGAAGTAATCGTCAAACTTTGTGCACTCGACTATGGTTGTATGCGGCTTCTTGAGCTGCTCGCCGTACAGCGACACGAATATCGTCTTGATGTTGTCGACCAGCCTGTCAACCCAGGTGAGGTGGAGGAGGGACCGGTATACAGCCTGGGCGCGCGGCGCGTTAGCAGATGACAGGTTGAGCATGGCATTGATGCGCCGGCGCAAGCCTTACGACAAAGATGACGCCCAGCTCCTTGACCAGCGTCCATTTCAGGGTGTGCTGGTCGCTTCTGTATGCGGGGTTCGCGGCGGCGGATTGCGAGTCCCTTAGGGCTGTGCTGCCGCTCTTCTCCTCGATGAAGGTGTCGGCGATGAAGTTGTTGACGATGGAGGGGTTGACGGGCGCATACGTCCTGGACCAGAGGACGACGCCCGACGTCGTGAGGATCTCGAACGTGTCCAACATGGCGGCGCAGGAGGACCACTGCCAGGTCGAGACGAGGAGCAGGATGGTTGATACAGCGAACGACAGCAAAGTAACGGGAGTATGGGAAAGGCAAGGGAAGAGAAAGACACAGACAACGAGGCTCGCGTCTGCCACGGGCTGAGTATTAACAAAGAAGTAAGGTAGGGTAAAAGGAATGCGAAGGTGTCATCGGAGATGCCGCGACTCGTCGGCCGTCGGGGCGCTCGCTGCTGATTGATAGCGATAGCCTGGCCTGGTCTTTGGCCGCATCACGTGGTGCCCCTGTTGCTCCATGCTCCAGGGTAGGCAGCTTTGTCGCAGTCAAGCCGCAGCGGGATGACGCCGCGCGCCAAAGCGACCACATTTCCTCTTCCCCAACCTCTCAACTGCTCCCGCCAGCTTGTCGAGCTTCACCAGCAGCATCCCTTGCCTCCCCACGAGTCGCGACCGCCTCACGACAGCGCAGCTCTCACGACATTCCTCCCCTCGCCCGCGACGACGACGACACAAACCTAAGCCTCGATACCTTGCCATGCAACGGGCGTCGTACGGGCAGTCGCCCCCGTTGCACCACCCCGTGCCGCAGCATGTTTCCACAGTCCCCCAGCTCAGATCGCCGCCTCCACCGCCGGGCTCTGCGCTGTCGCAACAACAAGGCTACGGCGGGACGCCCTACCAACAGCAGGGCGGGTCGGCCGGCAATGTCTTTGGCGCCTACGGGCAGTTTATGAACGACCCGACGGCGCAAGTAGCTGCCCAGTTCGGCCAGACGGCTTTTAAGCACGGCCAGGAATACGTCGAGCAGAACGTACGCGCCCCGGGACGAGACGTCTCTCCATGCTGCGATACAAGGCAGGGTGCTAACTGCTGGGTAGTTTAGCCGCTTCGTCAACGTCTCCGCCCTAAAGCACTACTTCAACGTCTCCAACTTTTACGTCGTCAACAAGCTGTTCCTCGTCCTGTTCCCCTGGAGGCATAAGCCATGGTCGCGCAAGCAGGCCGTTGGCGCAAATGGTCAGGAGGGATGGTACCTGCCTCCACGAGACGACATTAACAGCCCCGACATGTATATCCCAGGTCAGTAACCAAGACGCCGACTCCACACGAACTGGGAAGCTGACGGGCGCGTTTAGTCATGGCCTTGGTCACATATATTCTCCTCTCGACGCTGATTGCCGGACTGAGGGGCCAGTTCCAGCCGGAGCTGCTGGGGTACACGGCGACGACGGGCTTAGTCGTGGTCATCGTCGAGATTGTCGCGCTGAAGCTGGGGTGCTACCTCCTGAGCATCTCCAGCCAATCGCAGCTCTTCGACCTCATCGCCTACTCGGGATACAAGTTTGTCGGCATCATCGTCACCATCACCGTGGCTGAGATTTTCAACGGGGGCCGGGGAACCGGCGGCTGGGTTGGCTGGCTCATCTTCTTTTACACCTTCTTGGCCAACTCCTTGTTTCTGGTAAGCCCCTGGCGCAGCGGCGGCCATGTCTCGTTGAAGCGTCCTCTTTACTAACGTGGATGCCAAGATGCGATCCTTGAAATACGTCCTTCTCCCCGAGACTGCAGGCAACAACGGCGGCCCCATGCAGACCGACTCGCGGGCGAAGCGCAACCAGAGGACCCAGTTCCTCTTCTTCTACTCGTACATTGTCCAGCTCTTCTTTATGTGGATCCTTACCCGGGCTTGAGCGTCACGGCGCCTTCTGGGGGCGATGGACCGGGCGTCCGAGTATCACACCGTCGGATCCGGCGACCAAACAAAGGGATGGGCCGGGGTCGCGGAGGATTGAGGCTTCATCCACGGCAGTGAAGCCGATGTGATAATGGGCAACTTGAATACCCGAGGACGTGTATGCGTTCCAGGCCATCGGAGTAACAGGCGGTAGGCTTGGCGTGTAAGCCGCAAATCATGAAGTTGACTCATCACGCACGAGTGGAGGCCAAACCCTCGGTATGTGCGGTTGGTCTCAGGGGATAATCAGGGACAGGAGCTTGAAGCAGCAGTCGGATGAAGCGCCAAGCGGCACAATGTAAGCCGCCTGCAGTCATGTAGAGCTGGGCGCAGTCAGAATCTGTAAGAGCCAAAGATTAGAAATGAATGAAGAACGCTCTGGAAAGGTTCTTTAATTTGTTATTCTTTGACGTTTTGTCACAAGGCGCGCATGGGTGTCCCTTATCTCAGCCGACTACTCGTAAATCGCCGAAGAAAAGCTCAGCCAACCTTGACTATCAGCTAGAACCTTACGAAGTATCCGACTATATATTATAAACCTTTGCCGACTGTCGATTTTAATTAGTACATAATCGATAGTTAGCCAAGGTCTGTATGTAGTCGGATTGGGGGCCTCGGCCGGTGTGCATGCGGGCGATCTAAGCGCCATGCATCAGAGCGATGCAACACGTGATGGCCCAGGGGAGACCGTGTCGAGTCTTTGCCCTCGATGAGTCTCACAACACCAGAGCTCTTGGCGTCGGTGTATCATTCACACACATCGGCGAGACCATGGCTTCGAGACCTATTCTCGCTGCGACGCTGCAGGCGGCCCTCTTGGCCGCCATGTCGAATGTGCTGGCGCAGCTCATTACCGCCAGCAGGAACAAGGTCAGACGAGACGACTCGCTTCTCACTGCCCGATGCCGGGGCCTTGCAGCCATTCGCCAGCATGTTTCTAATGTGTGAGCGTAGACCGAGCTGCTGGTCGACTGGATCCCCGTCTTCCAGTTCCTGCTGTTCAGCATCGTCAACACGCCGCCCAACTTCCTCTGGTAAGTCTCGCATGCACACACTCTCCTCACCTCGCCCGCTTCCCCATCACCAACGCTTCCATGTTTGTACATCATCTCATACTTGCCAGGCAAGACTTTCTGGAATCAACCTTCCCCGCCCACCCCCCAGCACCACACCCCAAGAAATTCGACGACAAACCCCTGCCGCAGCAGCCCCTGTCGCTGCGCAACACCCTCGCCAAGTTCCTCCTCGACCAGACGCTCGGCGCCGCGGCCAACACCCTCCTCTTCAGCGTCTCGCTGCGCGCCCTGCAGGACGCCATGGCGCCCGCGCCGCGCATCACCGGCTTCCACAGGGCCTGGGCGTACTGGTCCGGCCCGCGCGCCATCGACTTTGCGCGCGTCGACTTCGCCGCGGTGTGGGACGCCGCGCGCGCCGAGTTCTGGCCGCTTGTCGGGGCGGGCGCGCGCTTCTGGCCCGTCGTGAGCATCGTCAACTTTACGCTCGTCAAGACGGTCGAGGGGAGGAACTTGGTGGGTGCGGTGGCGGGTGTTGCGTGGGGGGTTTATATGAGCATGGTGGCTGCGCAGTGAGGGCTACGAATGAACGGGGGCAGTCTATATACGGGCGGCATTTCTGTACACGGCAAGATAGAGAAAGAGAAGGAAAGGGTTGTTGGCGGCTCGTGGGTATATATGGACTTTTGGGGACGCATAGACGGCGATGTTGGAAGGCACCTTGATAGAGGAGACGAGAAGCGTCTTCCACAGGACGGACGATGCAAGGCGGAGTCTATTCATGAACCATCGCAGGGGTATCGCTGGTCACAACGCTAATGTACAAGCTATCAACAATATGTGTCTGTATGTACTCGACGGCGCTGCTGTTTCCGTGGTTGCCATGGTTCCAGCGTCATCGGGGGCGCCTCAACTGTCATGGCTCACGGCGAAGCAGCGGCTGCAGCTCCTCGTCGCAATCCGTCGACGTCCCAAGGAGGCTCCAAAACGACGAGGCTGGACTGGAGCACCTCGACAACTCGGTCCCGGTGGCGCTGTCGTCCATTGTCGCATCACTGTCGTCGCTTTCCGGCGCTCGAGGCGCCTGCGAGGAAGGCGGCGAAGGCGGCGGCGCTGCTGTCGACGGCGGGTCAAAGACGGCTGCCCGTGGGTTCAGCCCCGACTGCGAGGCCCACGACTTGCTGCTGCCGTTGCTACTTGACAAGTCTTGGCTCTGGGGGGGTGCTGAGCGCCGAGTCCTGGGAGACACGTACCCTCTAGGCGTGGGGTCAAAGATTTCCGTCCCATCAAGGTCCGGGAGGCGTGGTTGCGAGGCGAGCCAGGTGTGTATGGCTGATACTCGGTTCTCGTGAGCATCGCGAGGCCATCCGTATGCCCTGCCGCCCTCGTCCCTCTCATCTCCCCCGTTGGGGCTGCGGCGGATAACAGTCCCACCGCCGGACGACTTGTCGGAGTTTGACGGACCGATGGTGTGCGACTCGAGGCTCTCACTCGGCGACGGCGAAGTCCTGGATCTCGACGTCGGTCGGCCGAACCAGTCGATGTCGGGGGTATAGACAAAGATGCCAAACGTCTCCAGGAGCTCGTCGGCGACGGTGTACCAGTGCAGCAGCCAGGGGCGCATCTGCCAGAGCGTGTCCTCGTCGGTGTCCTGGCGCAGCATCTCGTTGCAGAAGTTGTACATGGTCGCAAGCACCCATCGCAGCTCCTTGGGCAGCCCCTCCATGGCCTGCACCATGCAGGACCACGTCCTGGCCTGCTTGAAGACGGGGTCGCCGTGCTGGTCGATGGGGCGCAGCGAGTTGAACAGACCGCAGACGCCCATGTTTTCCGAGCACGGCTGGTATGCCAGGGCGCCCTGGAAGGTGCGGTACTCGAGGAGAAACATGTTGGGGATCCGGGTGTGCGGGATGAGCGTCGCGCTGAGGGAGGTATACGTCCAGTCGTGCTTCGGGATCTCACTGAAGACGTCGGCACGGAGTCCGTCGGGCGGTGCGAGGGCATCTGGGTGCGCCGCCTGGCTCTCAAACCGCGTGTCGTCAATCTCAGAGAGCAGGGCGTCCATGTCCCGCCTCGCATCGTCGAGGACCTGTGCCGAATTCGACATGACGGCGGGCAGGTCGTACTGCCGTATCCAGACGGCGCAGTGAGCCTTGTCGAAGAACAGGACCGCGCATTCGCCGCAAAAGGGCTGCGGCGCGCCGTCGAAGAGGAACATGGCGTGGAAGCCGAGGTGGGCAGGGCAAAAGTACCACGTCAGGCCGAGCCGGCTGGCTTCCTCGTGGACGACGGGCCTGCCCTGGCCGCCGTCGGTGGCAGCGAAGCAACGGCCGCGGCAGGGCATGGTCAAGGGATGCGTGATGGATATGCTACGCTGGTCTGGCCTCGAGCGCGACGGAGCCGGGGCAAACAAGTAACGATGCGCGGTTGTGTAGTACGCAGCACAGGGTTCAGTGTGGCCAAAGACGAGGAAACGAGGCTTGCCCATCCTTCTAGACGCTCCGAGGCCGATGTCTCGCCTCGCCGCTTCCTCCTTTGAGTCCTTTCCATGGCAGATGCGCGCCAGGAAGGCGAAACTCGTGATGGCTCAGTAATGTCAACATCGGCCTTTGGGGCCTTCAGATCGAGCACTGGCAGCAAGCCGAGTCAGCCGATGTGTGTATAAATGCGCGTCAATGGATCAGGGAAGCTGAGTGGACATGAGGTTGAGGTAACAACACCCGCAATCCGGACCCGCGAGCCGAGAAGCAGCAGAACCATCATCACCGACATCTACATGCACGGCTCCAAACTTGGCACTTGGTACGAGCATAGAAGCAAGACGGAAGCCAAAGCTGCAGCCAGACGCAACATCTTTAAACGCCGATAAACATGCGGGAGCCTCACTCAGCAATATCCTTGACCCTCGACAGCTGGTATTAGCGGTGGACCGGTCTTGATTATGCCGCAGCAATGCCGCAGCACCCCAAGACGCAGCCGGAGCGTCCGATAATAATCCGCCTATTGCACAGTCGGGATTTCGCAGCGCAATGGGGGGAACCGCAGTCGGAGCTTGCGTGGGGGTGAGTTGACGAGGGATGTGGAGATGCGGAACTCGGAATCGGGGAGGGTCGGCTAATGCCATGGCCGTGGCCCGGTGTTAGTTATTAAAGCCGCTGCCCCATTTTGCTGTGATCCGGTTCCTGTTCGCCGTCACCATAAGCTTCCTCACGGAACTCGGAACCGCCTGCTCCATCCCTTGATATTCCAGCACCCAGCCGCAGTTGCTCGAGTGACAGCACCATTCCCAGCCCGCAGCAGACGATACGCTTCGAGAACCGTCAAGATGGCAGACCGTGTCCACAGAATCACCATGTTCAAGATCCCCAAGGCCGAGGACCAGCAGACGCTGATTGAGAGCTACAAGATCGTCGACGCGACCAACCAAAAGGTGAGAAGGGTCCAGGCCGGCGGCATCCGACTCTCCGGAGCTGCTGCCCCGTCGCCGGACCGCGCCGGGACGTCCTGCAACGCTCGACATGGCTGACCGCGCTTCACCAGGACGGCAAGCCGTACATCCTGTCCCTCGTCGTCGGCCGCGCAGAGGACGACCCGCGGTCCCAGGGCTTCACCGTCGTCTGCAAGACCGAGTTCGCCAGCCTGGACGACTTGAAGTACTACGACAACGCGTGCCAGGCGCACCAGAGCCTCAGGGCCGTTGCGCAGACGCTGACGATTGAGGGCATCCAGACGGTGTACTTTAAGCCGCAGGTCGTCGGGGGCGCTGCGCCATGAAGTTGAGAGTCGGGAGGTGGTCAACATCTCCCAGGCAGAGGGGCCGTACCGCACACGTATGCTCATCAAGAGACCATTTAATCTCTCAGGAGATGCTATTATCGGGAATGTGTCAGCGAACTGTCCATGCGCTTCTTGCAAGAAGCATGCTTCTCTTCTCTCACCCAAGTATTGGAGAGATTGATGTCAGGGATAAAACAGTCCAAGCAAACCCCGCCGGCTGTTCAAAACACCAGCTCCATGCGTCGAAGCGAGGACACTCGGTGTCGCCAGTCCCGTCGCTTACATGGAATCCACACAACTTGATTCATCACAAGCATTGCCCCGTAACCGCAGCAAACAAACAAGCGGCTCCCAGTCACCGCCATGCTGCCGAAGCAAACGACATGACCCAGCGCCGCTCCCGCGTCTCGCGTCACGACATGCCGGCCTGGATCTCTCCATCCCCCACACCAGTATCGAGACAAAGCCCCTGCTCATCTACCACTCTGCCTTCTCGCCGCCGGCCTCCCCGCTCCTGCACGTCGGCGTCGTGCCGCCCCAGTAGCGCTACACCGAGTTCGACACGGCGCAGTTGCACAGCACCGCGCACGAGGTCCTGTGCGTCGGTCGTGGCCGCGCGCGGCTGTGCTTCGGCAGTGAGGGCAGCCCTGGTTTAAGAGGGATCCCGTCTACGGCGACGCCGGGCCTATGATGGATGGAGCGGCTGGAGGTTGAGTGCCGTTGCTACGTGACATGGGAGACACAGCACGGAAGAGCTATCCTGCTGCCTACTAACCTTATCGAGCAACATACGTTCAAGGCTGTCAGGGGACCTAGAATGACGCTCTTGCCGCAGGCCTCTATTGTTGGCATCCGTAGGGGCAATCCGTCAGAGGCCCAGCCTCCAACCGTGGAACGGTGACACTGTCGTTCGAGGAAGCTGGACTGAATTTCAGAGACCAGCAAATCAAAGCCCTGGAAAACAGAAATGTTGAAGTCGGTTGGAAATATAAAGATCCATCAATTTCACAAACTGGGTGCTAAGGCTTCCGGTATTCCGAGAAATGTGTCCACCGTGACTAGCCCTGCCAGGCAATATTGCGTCCAAAAGTGAAGATGAAGTCCAAAACGAAGCGGAACTGCCTCTGTAGCGCATGATACACCATCTCACCGTCCTATACAACGTGTCTCCGTGCGATAAATACCAAATGCCGCCGCTCTTCATACGCCCAGCCTTGTCCATGTTCTCGTGCCGCAATAGCTTTGAAAGGTAGCTGATGCAAACAGCGCAGATGGACACTAGACCGCTTGGTGAGTGCTCGAAATAGTGTTAGTTTCGGTCTCAGAGTCGCTTCCTCGTGGGAATGATGTCTCGTCCTTGGTCGCTGACGCAGGAGCTGTCAGTTTCGTCAGGGGAGTCGGGTGCCTCTCCAGCGTGAACAGCGACACGACAACCATCACAGCGCATGCAAGGCCCATGACTTGGATCTCCTCCCCAAATGCGCCCACGTAGACGGCCTTAACTAGGTCTCGCAGGTCTTCGGGGAGTTGCAGACCCGATAGGGGCGAACGGTGCAGCTTGTCCAGCTGCTCCTCCGTCAAGTCGTTTCCCAAGTGCCGGTTGACGTGCACATTGAACAGAACTGTGCAGATTGAGAGCCCGATACACCCACCGAGAACTCGGGCCTGCGCAACAGCACCTTGGGCAGAGGCACGCACGCTTGTCTCCGCGGCGAGGACGCCCGTCATGATTGTTGCTGCCGAGAATGAAAGGCCGACGCCGAGTCCGAAAATGGCCTGGTACCCGTATTGGGCCGCTTGACTCGTATGAGCGCCGGTAATCGTGGTCATCAGTCCCACGCCAAGTAGCTGAAGACAAGAAGCACCCACGAGAGTGTACGACGTGTTGTTCCGCTTGCTGGAGAACGCACCACCCAGGAACGAGCCAACGGCGCAAGTGCCAAGCAGCGGGAGTATATGAACTCCAGCCATGAGCACTCTCTCTCCATCGACAATTTGAAACCGCTCTGGGATGACAATGGAGAGGGAAATATATGGGAACCCCGTGAGCAGGGTGAGCCTGGTCCAAGCACAGGTGAGTAACACGTTTGAAATTGGCACGGAGAATACGCCGAACTTACAGCAAGCCCGCAACATAGACGCGTCGAGTCATCAACCTCATTGGGAATATTGGCTCGACATTACTAAACCGCTTGTTCTCGAGATGTATCTCCCACCAGACGAACAGGATCCAGCTGAGGCCGGAGAGCACAAAGGAGGATACGATTTCCGGGCTATTCCAAGCAAACGTCTGCGATCCGGCCTGCTGTATTGCGAACACGAGAAACCCAGAGCTGCATAGTAGCGTCGCACCGCCGATGAAGTCGATCCGAGTGAAAGCTTTCCAGGAGAGCAGGTGTGCGACGTCCTCCTGCGGCCAGAGATTGGTTATCGCCAGGATCGTCACCAGTCCACATGGAATGCTGGCAGGTCAGTAGCCATCTTTCAGTACTGCCTACTGGGAAACTCACTTCATGTGGAACAGCCACCTCCAATCAGAGAGCTGAGCAATAATGCCTCCGAGCAGCGGTCCCAGGACGAACGCAACGGCAAGTGTGGCGCCTATCATGGCACCGATGAGACTGGGGCGATGGACTGGCCCAATTTCCACGAGTCCGATCTGTGTCAAGCTATACAAGCCAGAAGCACCTATCCCTTGGAATGCACGACAAACAATCCTACCGCGCGTCAGCTTGTGGATGGAATTGGCTGGCGAGCTGGGAGCGTGCATACAGTGCCGTCATGTCTTTGGAAGTTGCACATCCCATGGAAAATCCCATAAAGATGATCCACGACAAAACCAGCATGTTCCGTCGTCCGTAAATATCACTGAGCTTCGAAATGCAGACAGCAAACCCTACGTGGACAGTCAGTGCGTGTCTTGCTTTGCTCCAGGCTTTCATCAGGCAGACAGACCCATGTATGTCAGGAGATACGCCAAGACAATCCAAGGAGCGTTGACAAAGTCGTTTAGTTCGTGTGATATCGTCACCAGGGACGTTGACACGATCGACGTGTCCAGGCTGGAGAACAAAAGACCGACAAGGAGCCTGCAGAATGTTAGATTCGCTGTCCTTGGTTGCAGTGAGGGGGGTCCATACGAAGCTATCAGGACAATCTGGCGAACTCCATTGACTGGGGGGATGCTGGCCACGGCCGTCGGCTTGGACGAGGTCCCATTCTGGCTACCATGATCTTCCAGAGATGCCATCTGCCCCAGGGATGGGTTCGGGTATGAGAGCGACATGCGATATTCGTTGGCCATTTTCGTCAACGGACCTCCGGATGACGGGCCCTGCCGAACCAAAATGCGTCCTGGGACTCCTGGCCCTGTTAGTGAGGAGAGGCGGGAAATGAATCCAAATGCAGCGTAGACGAGCACGTTCAAAGATGTACGCCCGGGTCAGATCAAGGCTTGTGCACGTCCAGATTGGAAGGGGGAGGCTATGGAAGGATGGATTTCCAAGCTCAGGACATGGCTTTGGAGGCAATGGCGGCAGGGGCTGCTCGAACCTGGCCTGCCGGGTGAGCTGGGCAGGGAGCGACTGGTGGTCAAGGAAGACTCTGCACTTGCCAGACCAGATACGATCTTACGATTTCGATGCAGCTGTCACGATGCTCCAAACCAAACCAACTTGGAGAGCCCTCTTGGCTTTTGGGTGGGTCGGTCCTTCATATGATGCCTCATTCGACGGCTCAAAATGCGTCATCACATGCAGCCGAAGAAAGACGAGATGAACAGGTCACAAAGATCGGCAAGCGAGCCTCAAGTACGAAGTACAGAGAGCAACAATAAAATAGGTGTCTTGCCCAAGGCGCGTACAGCGAGTCACTGAACAAGCGTCTGAGACACAGCCCGACAGTGGTCGCACCGGCGCGAACTTGTGTTCGCCAAGGTGGACTGCATGTATCCAGCGCTCCCGCTCCGGCATTTTCGCAGAGAAGCTGGGTGGAGCACTCGCATAACATGCCATCGACATGGAGCCGCATGATCTCGGGTTCCCCGGATGCAGAGGCGTTGCGGTATAAAGAGTAGAGTCCAGGGAGCCAACGGCTACCCGACCCGCCCTCTCGACAGGCCTCTCGATTCTCACCAACCGCTCGCCACGGGACCGAACGTTCCATGACCAGAATAGGCAATGTTAGGTTGTGCGGGTCCAGCATTTGCCATTTCTTTGAGCGAGTTGTCCGCATTAGCCCTTATGCAGTTGACGCAACATGGCGTTGCCTGCCTGCACCTTGAGATGGTTGGGTGCACACGATGGCGCATGCCCACACGAGTCAAAGCCCTTGACAAGTATCCACTCCTGCGATCTGGTTGCACATGACACAAAGCGCAGTGTGAAGAACCGAGGAGTGAGTCAATCAAGGGCAATGCGTGCTGGCTGGATCAGTATCACCCGAGCTTCGTTTGCCCGTGTCCAGTCGCTTGGACAACAACCGGCTGCGTTTGCGGCCGCGGCCCTCCCGCCTCCATGTGGTTTGCCCGCGGTGCCATGAGCCGAGCGTCTCGCATGGCATCTCTCAGGTTTGTCCTGAAGTCTATGTGGACGACAATGAAACAAGACAGTCGCATACGTCTGGTGATTCCACATCGGCTCTGCGCGGGCAAGGAGGCATGGACAAGCTCGTGGAGGCTAAAACGCCACCGTCGGCGTGCCCAGATACTTGTGTGGTCGATCGTCAATGTTCTTCGTCTTGGGTGGTTGCACAGAACGGAGCCTGCCCACACGCACGAGTGCACCGCATCCAGGTCTGTGGAACCCAAAGGCCACAGTACGGTCTTGGCCTGAAACCCCTGATTCTACAGCAGAATTTTGCTCAACGATGTCTTCATTGAAGAAATAATCTGCATGCAAACATGGGGTAGGGGACTGGCTGCGCCACCAATCCGGCATTGATATCTGCATGTTGACGCCAAGGGTAGCCACGTGACTCGGCAATAACTCGACCTCAACTCATCGGATACAAATGATCAGCTCACTCTGTTCACGAACTGGCCAAATTTTTCAGAATCCGCATTTGGCACTGTGGTGGGTTCACAAGACTGGTCGAGGCGTGTGTTGGGTTGCTGCCTGGCGCAGTGGTGGCACGGTGTTGGGCCTCACGAGTCACGAGTCACAAGCTTATAACGCCCAGCCTTGGTGGTCGAAGCGTCTGTGGGTTGCACTTGCGGTGGGATGGATTCACGGGTTGGCCGAAGCGCCTGTTGGGCTTGCGTTCCGGAGCCGTGGTGCGGTTCACAATGCTGGGCGATGCGTCGTTCCTGCGGTCCAGGCTGGCACAGAAAGTGAGGACCGCGTACACGAGACGAGTAGCTGTGAATTGCCTCCAACTCAGCCTCTTCGCGGAAGGCATACGCGTACGAGGAAGAGAAAACTGCCTTGTCTGTGTCTCCTTGCAGGTTTCGGGTAGCGGCCCAGGAGCAAGTCTACATCGTCGTCGGGAGTCCTTCCCCGTCTCGACCGACAAACACCGCCTTGTGGAACCGTCAGGCATCCCCAGCTCTGAGCAATCGATGTAATTCTGAAAGGCCGCGACGGCAGCGGCCGCCCTTGACGCCATAGGTCCGTACCCGCTGCTCTTTGCACACCCGTCGGAACTGCAATGTAAGTCGGCGCATGTGGATTCCACGAGGCTTCATGGGATCCGTAACCGTGGGGGACTGCAACTCCCGTTACTTGGCGGGTACAACGGACCGCATCTGCGCCTGTTCGTAACAGGGTTTGCTCTAGATTGAGGGATTGCGCAAGGTTTGACCGAGTTTCAGGCTTCAGTATAGTCTCGGGGAAGCCACTGCCGGCCGGGTCCCTCATGTGTACAAGGCTACAAGCACAGGCCGGCAGAACTGGCCAAGCTCAGCGCGGGCCACACAATAGGAATTCGGTTTCGGAACCCTCTACTCCGTCCGTGCCATCTAGATGTCGTTGTCGCCGTCGTATTGGCTTGGAGATCTCTTCCAGGAACAGCTCGCGACTTGCCCCAGTGGGCACTGACAATAGCGGGACTCCACTTCTTTGCATGCGGAAGGTCATTGTCATGTAATAATTCATACGTATATTTTTTGGCGTCTGCAGCTCGCATGGCATGGGCACGAGTTCACATCACTCAAGCTAGGTGAGCACCAGAACCAACGACCACGGCGCAATATCTGAGCCTACCTCGTGCTGGGGCAGAACTGCTGAATGTCTCAAGTGCGCACTTCTTCCACAGCAACTGGGCAATCTGCACGGGCGCGGCATTGCAACCTCCTTTGTGCCATCAGAGTGAACACCTTTGGTCAGCTTTGCTGCTGACCACCCATGTCCCGCATCATGTACCGTGATCGCAGTGTGGCTCCCTCCCGATGCTCGCCGTCACTCCGTCGGCCTCTTCCTAATCGTCCAAGCTCGATACCCCTGTCTACCTTGCCTCATAATAGGGTCGCCTCCTCGTAATCCCAGCTAGTTTAACCTACACGGGCCATAGCTTCTGCTGCAACGCCATGTGGGCATGAGCCTCTAGCCTCCTACTCTCACGTGTTTGCTCCGAGCGTTTGGCCCCCCACCCTCCGGGCTTTTACTCTAGGCATCCTCTGGGTCGTTTGTCGTTTGCTGCTTACTTCTTCGGCCGTGAAGCGCCATTTTCTTTTCTTCACTTGTGTCCTCGAATTCACCTAAGAACACTCTCACGCTGATTTCGTTTACGGTGAACCTTCCTCCATGAAATGCTGTCTCTGGGCTCAGCCTGGCCTTTCGTGTAAGCCAAGACGCAGCTGTTCAGAATCTGATCCATTCCGGTCAACTCCAGAGTGTTGGCGATAAGCTTACCAGCCGTCACTCGAGGCTGTCAGATTCACTGGACGGTGGTGTTTGGCCGTTTCCGCGAGTTCACGACATGTTCATGGCGACACTTTCACTGTCGCGGTTCTCCCTATAAATATCAGTTCCTTTCTGCTCCAGAAGCTCCTTTGTCCTTCCTTCCTTCAACTTCTTTGGCGAGTCTTTCGCGTCTTTGTTACCAGACAGAACCGGCTTGTCATTGCTTACGTCTACTTTCAACACCACCAGAATCTCGGAGCCGTTTAGTAAAGCAGCCATGGAGGACATTGCAATTGTCGGCCTTGGCCTACGCTTCCCTGGAGACGCTACGTCTCCAGAAGAACTCTGGAAGGTGCTTGACGGCGGCGAGTCTCAGTGGTCGGAGTTCCCCAAAGATCGTCTCAATATCGAGGGCTATTTTCACCCAGGTGGTGAACGTCAAGGCAGTGTGAGGATTACAAATTCCACTGTTGAACTCTGTGGCTAACCGTGACAAGATCTCTTTCCGTGGAGCGCACTTCCTCAAAGGGGATGTTGCTGCTTTTGATGCTCCGGTAAGCCGCCTTGACTCGAAAGCCAGGTTGTTTCACTGTGCTAACCCACAATAGTTCTTCTCGGTCGCGGCCGAAGATGCCAAGGCCATCGATCCTCAGCAAAGGATGCTCCTGGAGGTCTGTTACGAGGCACTTGAGAACGGTACGTGATCCCCAGCCTTGCCCAAGTGGCCAAATGCTTACATGAATTCTTAGCTGGACTCCGCAAGGAGGATCTTGATGGTAGCGACACAGCTGTCTATGTCGGATCTTTTGTCAAGGGTACGTGCTTTTAATGCCCTCTGAGACACTATGCCACACAGCCCTCGCGACTAACACCGCTTAGACTACGAGCAAATCTGCCTTCGAGATCCAGACTGGGCGCCACGGTATGCCGCTACTGGTAACGGCATTGCCATCATGGCAAACCGAATCTCGTACTTTTTCAACTTCCATGGTCCGAGCGTGACCCTTGATACCGGCTGCAGTGGCAGCCTTGTATCCGTCCATCTTGCAGCACAGAGTCTGCGGAATGGCGAATCGTCTTTGGTGAGAATCGCATTTTGCACGAGTAAATGACCAGAACTAATTGCAAGCAGGCCATTGCCGCTGGTTCCGGTATGATTCTGACGCCCAATACCATGATGCCAATGACGGCACTCAACTTCCTGAGCCCTGATGGCAAGTGCTTCACATTTGACTCCCGCGCCAACGGTTATGGAAGAGGCGAGGGCATTGGAATTCTCGTCATGAAGCGACTTTCTGATGCTCTTCGAGACAATGATACTATCCGAGCAGTCATTCGAGGCACAGCGGTCAACCAGGACGGTCGAACTCCTGGTAAGTTTCAGGACCGTTATGTACCGTACTGTTACTAACGTGAAGTCACTGTCAGGAATCACTTTGCCGAGCAAAGAGGCCCAAGTGGCCAACATTCGATCCGTTTATGCAGCAGCTGGGCTGGACTTTAGCCAGACCGCATACGTCGAGTGCCACGGGACTGGGACTCAAGCCGGTGACTGGCGAGAGCTAAGGGCCATCTCCGAGACCCTCGGTTCCATTCGCCCAACGGAAAATCCCATCGTGGTTGGTTCCATCAAGCCGAACATCGGACATCTCGAAGGTGCCGCCGGTGTGGCTGGAATGATCAAGGGTGTCTTGGTCCTGGAACACGGCAAGATCCCTCCAAACATCAACTTTGAGTCTGGGAACCCTGATATCGACTTTGAGAGCTGGAAAGTCAAGGTAATTGCACCCCGTGGCCGCTAGTCTGTTGCTCTTCTAACGCTCCCCAGGTCCCTAGATCGGTTATGGATTGGCCTCTTGACGGCACTCGCCGCGTGAGTGTGAATTGCTTCGGATTCGGAGGGACGAACGCCCATGTCATCATGGACGAGGCTCCCCTCTATCTATCCGCCCGCGGCATGACTGGCAATCACAGCTCCCTCGATGCGGCAGCGGCATTTCACGGACAGTTTGCCACCATCGAGGATGCCCCGGGCAGCGAGTCGCCCCCTGTCCCGCAGCTATTCTGCTACTCGTCGCACGAGAAGAGCGGCGTGATGCGCGTCATGAACTCTCACCTCGAGTTCCTCGACGCAAAAAAGGATGACTGCTCGGAAAGCTATCTGCGCGACTACGCCTACACCCTCAACTGCCGACGATCCAACCTGGAATGGAAGGGATTCGTCGTGGCCAACTCCCTCTCGGATTTTGCGTCCAAGGTCCAGGACATGGACCAGGCCGCAGTCGTCCGATCGTCTCGAGAGAAACAGCCTCGACTTGGCTTCGTATTCTGCGGCCAGGGTGCTCAGTGGGCCACGATGGGCAAGGATCTGCTGTGCTTTGATCCTTTCCGTCTCAGCATGGAAGAAGCCAGCAGCTACATGGCTACTGAACTGAATTCCTCGTTTGATCTGATGGAGGAAATCCTCAAAGACGAGACTCAGTCTTGTATCTCTCAACCGCACATATCCCAGCCGGCAACAACGGCTCTCCAAGTTGCTCTTGTGGACCTTCTGGCCTTCTTTGGAATCATCCCAAAGCACGTCGTCGGCCATTCGTCTGGTGAGATTGCTGCCGCGTACGCCTCCGGAGCGCTTTCCAAACAAGCAGCTTGGGAGGTTGCCTACTATCGAGGTCTCGCTGCAGCAAGCATCCCCTTCAGGGCGCCAAAGTTGCAAGGAGCCATGATGGTTGTCGGCATGTCCCAAAAGGAGACCGAGGATTATCTTGCCGCCGTCAGTAAGTCGGCACAGATAGCTTGCATCAACAGCCCGAGATCCATCACCATATCCGGTCAGGCCGAGGCCATCGATTCCATCAACACGGACCTACGCAGCAAGAAGGTCTTCTGCCGAGTCCTCGACGTGAAGACTGCCTACCACTCGTCTCACATGAAGCTCGTGGAACATGACTACAGAGAAGCAATCTCGTGCATTTCCGCGCGCGAATGCTCAGACTCTGTCAGCATGTTCTCGTCAGTCACTGGCAAGCTCGCACATGGAGCTGAACTCGACGCGGCATACTGGGCGTCGAACTTGGTATCTCCGGTGCAATATGTCGCAGCAATCCAGTCAATGATGGATCTCCCCGTTGACCAACGCCCGAATGTGCTCGTAGAGCTCAGCCCACGGGCGGCTCTTCGATCGCCGACTGCGGACATTCTGTCTGCCATGCCTGGCGACTCGCAACCCACATACCATTCAACCCTCGATTCCAAGGTTAGTGGTGTTGCATCGCTTCTCGGCCTTATTGGCGAATTGTGGTCTCAGGGGTTCTCTTTCAAAATGGAGCAGGTCATGGCACACGGATCTGATCAGTCACAACGCAAGTGTCTCACAGACTTGCCCCCATACCCATGGAATCATACCAAGTCATACTGGCACGAGTCTCATCTGAGTCTCGCGAATCGGTTCAGAGAATATGGCCGACAGGATCTCATCGGTGCCCCTACTGCAGACACCGTGCCATTCGAACCCAGGTGGCGGGGATTTCTCCGAGTATCAGAGAACCCCTGGATCCAGGACCACCAGGTCCAGAAGACCATCGTCTATCCAGCTGCAGGAATGGTTTCCATGGTCCTCGAAGGCGCGATGCAGATGAGCCGGAACGCGACCGACTTGTTGGGCTTTGAAATCACAAACATGCGAATCGAGAAGGCGATGCTGATCCCGAACACGACCCACGGTCTCGAAGTCGCCATGAACATCAAGTCATCTCAAAACTCCGCGGACTCATCCCAAATCCCGGAGCAGAATGAGTTTGTCATTTACTCCAAGCCTCTTGGTCACGATTGGGAAAGGAACGCTACTGGGAGCCTCCATTTCCGAGCCAGCTCCGATGACTGGGATACGCACTTCCAGTCTCACGCTGCCAAGTACGAGGCTCTCGATAAGTCTTGCACCGAGTCGGTCAACCCACGCCAGCTGTACGAGTTCCTCGACACCGTCGGCATGAACTACGGTCAGCTCTTCCAGAACATGACGGAGATCCGGACGGGCGGAAACGCTTGCATCAGCACGGTGCGCGTACCAGACACAAGGTCCAAGATGCCTGCCAAGTTCGAGTATCCGCACCTGATACACCCTGCAACCCTCGACTCCATGTTCCAGACTCTGTTCGCCATTGACTCCTCGCCCATGGTGCCTACGTTCATCAAGAGCCTGTTTGTATCGGCGAACGTGAACGACCCGGAGTGTTCCGTGTTCACGGGCTATGCCACTGCTGAGCGCACAGGCATTCGAGACGCCGACGCGAATATCGTGATGAAGCAGACTGGTACGGGCCAGGCTCATGTGGTTATTGAGGGACTCCATCTCACTGGACTGTCTACGCCGTCACCTGCCGAGGGTGGCTTCCTGCCGAACCACCGGAGTCTTTGCACAGAGATCATCTGGAACCAGGATGCCACGTTTGCGAGCCCATCACTCTTCAGCGAGCAAATCGCTTTGCTGGCGCACAAGTATCCTGCTCTAGCAGTGCTGCAAGTTGGCGGCGGACGTTCCGCGACGCTTACAGCTCTTCGGATCGTGGCGCCCAACCAAGATGAAACTCCACGCCTTGCTAGGTACACAATTGTCGAGCCGTCCGGCCCGGATGCCGTCTCGGAGGCCCTTTCACACGTCAGAGGCACTCCGCTGCAGGGTTTTGTGGAGGTCAAGCCCGACTGCTCCGAGCTCTTTGCCAAATACCACCTCATCGTCGTCTTTGGGAACTCTGGGGTTGACGTAGATGGCTTAAAGAAGCACTTGAGGGTGGGCGGCATGCTGTTGAAGCAGAAGGGTACGACAGAACATGCCGACGCAAATGGAAACGGAAACTTGACGTGCAAGGATTCGGAAGAGCCATTTGATATTCATTTCGATGGATTGGACGGCTCCTCTATCCCTATGGATGTCTACAGAGACCAGCATCCGTCCATCGATGCAACATCTCCGCAGGGCGTTGTCTTGTTGTTGCCTGACAGCGCGAGTTCGGAGGCTAGCGCCTTGCAGGATGGTCTGAAGCGACTGGAGGAACAAGTCTTTCCGGGTCTAGAGGTTTCGTCAGTCTTGGCCGGCCAGGTTCAACCTGAGTCGCTTGCTGGAAAAGTGGTCATCTCACTTCTCGACTTCGCAGAAACCAGTGGCAAGGGCTGCTCGGTCTTTGCATGGAGCGAAACCTGCTTCAATGTCTTCAACACGCTGCAAAAGACCGCAAAGGGCATCATCTGGATTACCCGCGGCGCTCACATGAAGCCGCTCAACCCCAAAGGCGCGCCGATCATTGCACTGGCCAGGGCGCTCATGTCAGAAGACCCTCTCAAGACCATTGTCACCCTTGACCTGGGATTCGACTCGCAGCTTGACGATCCTTCTGTGATGCAAAACATCGCGTCGGTGTTTAAGCAGACTTTCCAGACAAGATCAAGCTCTGAGCCGCGCGAAACGGAGTACGCAGAGGAAGGCGGCAGGCTTTACATCCCGCGTCTCAACACTCTCGCTTCGCTCAATCGACTGATTGAAGACGACAACTTCCATGGCGGCCTTTTCCGGAAGCAGTTTTATTACGATCAGGCGGCCGATTCTCAACAGCCAGGTCTCAAGCTCGCCATTGCGAAGCCAGGAATCGCCGATGGGTCGCTGTACTACACCGAGTTTAGCCATCCTGAACTTGCTCCGGATGACGTCGAAATTGTCTTTGAGAAGGCGCCCCTGACTCATTTGGATCTCGAGACAGTCATGGGCCGCACTGTTGAGTGTACGATCGGCATGGACATTGTAGGACACGTCAAGCAAGTCGGAAGCAGCGTGACAGGCTTCCAGGTTGGCGACCACGTCGTCGCTTTGGCATCCAGCGGGACGGTCCAGAACTCACTTCGCGCCAAAGCTCAGTTCGTGGCGAGCTACCAATCCGGCATGATTCCAAGCTTCTACGTCAGCGCTTACTACGCCATTATCCACGTTGGCAGAGCCGGACCGGGTCGAAGGGTCTTGATCCATGCTGGAGCGAGCGCGCATGGGCTGGCCGCTATTCAGATTGCGAGGTCAGTCGGCGCCGAGGTGTTTGCGACGGTGTTCGGGTCAGAGTCTGCCCACCAGCGAGAGATTCTGCTGGGATGCGGGCTTTCCAACGAGCGCATCATGGACGCGGAGTCGGACAGCTTCGTCAGGGCGGTGCAGGCCGGAGGCAACGGCAAGGGGGTGGACGTGGTATACAACCCAACGCTGGAGCACATCGAGGCCAGCGCCAGATGTGTCCGAAAGTGTAAGTCTCCTCTCTCCATTCATGTGAACCGTGCGCTGACTCTTCCAGGCGGGACCGTCGTTCAGTTTGCAAGCAAGTCGCCGACTCCTCGCGCCCTGCCAGCAATGGAGGGCTCGGCGACGGTTGTCAGCTTTGACCTCTGCCAGCTCATGAGGGAAGACGAGGAGTTTGTGGCAGAAATCTTCAAGCACGCCACGAGTCACGTTGCGAGCCAGCAGTCTGGGCCGGCACTGTACCCCGAGGGCGAACACCGCTTCAGCATCGACAAGCTCGAGGACGCGCTTCGGCACCTGCATGAGACCCCGTACATTGGCTGCTCAACCTTGACAGCGGACGCTCAGGGCGGCGACAAAGTCCCGGTAGTGAACAAAAATCCGACGACGCCACTCAGCGAGGCGATCGACAAGGACGGGACCTACCTCCTCGCCGGTGGTCTTGGTGGTCTCGGTAGAAGCATTTCAGAGCTCCTCATCAGCAACGGCGCGCGCCACCTCGCCTACGTCTCCCGGTCCGGGGCGTCGTCGGACACGGCCAAGGCTTACGTCGATGGCCTTCAAGCAAGGGGCATTGATGCTCGGGCCTACAGCGTCGACATTTGCGACGAAGCGGCACTTGCGCAGGTCATACAGGAGCGCGTGACGGCGGATATGCCCCCGATCAAGGGCGTCTTCCAGTGTGCCGCAGTCATCAAGGACGCCGTCTTTGACAACATGACCTACTCGGACTGGAACTCGGCGATCCGGCCCAAGACAATCGGCTCCTGGAACCTCGTGCACACCATCCAAGCCGCCGGCCACGACCCCATATTCGTCTTTCTCGCCAGTGCCGCCGGCATCATCGGGAACAGAGGTCAGGCCAACTACGCCGCAGGGAACTGCTTCGAGGATGCCCTGGCGCGGTACTGCCGCCTCCAGGGCAAGCACGCCGTGTCCATCGACCTCGGCCCCGTGCTCGGCGCGGGCATGCTCGCCGAAGACGCGGAGATCCTCGACATCCTCCGCGGCAGCGGCTTCTACGGCATCCGGCACGGCGACTTCCTGAAGGTCGTTAAGCACGCCATCACGAAGGAGACGACGCCCGGCACGCCCACGCCCGCCCAGGTCATCCTCGGCGTCGGCACCGGCGGCATCGTCCGGCAGAACCAGCCCGCCGACCCGTACTGGACGCGCATGGCGCTGTTCAAGTACCTCAACCTCGTCGACATGCCGCCGCCCGACCTGGCGGCCTCGGGCAGCGCCGCCAGCGTGGACGCGAAGACGATGCTGGCCTGCTGCACGGGTGCGGCCGCCGCCGCGGAGATTGTGCAGGCCGGGCTCATGAGCATGCTGTCCAAGGCCATGAACATGCTGCCCGAGGAGCTGGACGCGAACAAGCCGCCGAACGCGTACGGGGTCGACTCGCTGGTGGCCGTGGGTGTGCGCAACTTTGTCATTAGCAGCTTTGGGGTGCAGGTCTCGGTATTTGAGGTCTTGAGTGATGCTACCATCGCGGAGCTGGCCAAGACGATTGCGGTGAAGGGCGGGTATGGCATGGAAAGGGCTTAGGGTTAATTCGAGTGGTTTCATGTACGGGTATGGGAGAGATGGGAGAGTCGGGTTCTTTAGCATAATTTCTATCAGTCACTAATCATTTTGTCCATCAACGTGAGGGAGTTCCTGTCCCATGCAACAACAAGTTACAACAGTGAACCCATCCAAGACCAGGACTGACATACTTTAAGTTGCACTAACGATAACCTTCTGCCAACCAGTCTGTTTCCCACCCAGCCGGCCAAAAGCTATCCTCGCGTAGGCCAAAAAGGCAAAAAGAGCATCTGGCCACGTCCGTCCAATCGTGACGGATCGCAAAAAGAATGCGTGATCTGGGAATCGAACCCAGGGCTCCCCGACGTTGCGGATGGCAACGGAGAATTTTACCACTAAACCAATCACGCTGTTTGATTCGATTGATGGAAGTGGGTAAGTTATTTTGTCATATATTACTTTGTCGCTTGTGGGCGGAAGCGGATCGGGCCTGCCAGGATGTGGAGCCGAGTCGCTCGCCGGGCTTGCCGGACCTCCGGGCCTCGCACGGAGGCATGCCACATGCTTCAAGCACGTCCAGCAGCCAGTACGCAGGCAAGTCCTATGAAAACGGTTCTCAATAACCACGTGCGGGAGAAAATACGCCGATAACGTATCCGATTCAGAGCAGCAAACATTCTTGGTAGCATTACCGACAACACAAGAACCTCGGTCGAAGCGTCATCTCCGCTACCCTACACCTACAATAACACAAACTCCACGTATCAAGATCCAAGGTACACACTCACCCCCAGCATCATTCATCAATACATGTTTCCACCTTTAGGCCCCCTCCTCACTCACCTCCGTCTCACTCTCCCCCCTTTTTACTTCACCATTCGTCGCCGCCCCGTTGACAACCACCTCCTCCGGCTCCCAAACCGCCTCCACAACGCTCATTCGGCAGCCCTCCGTCCTCGCGACGCCCTGGTCCCGGTTAGCCACGGCACCCTACATAGGCGCCTTGCCCAAGCGCATCGACGAGTCGGGAGCTCACCTTGAACACGAAGCGCTCGTCGGCCGCCGCAAACAGCGCCCGGAACTCGTGCTCGTCGCGCTCCTGCGCGTTGAGCAGCGTCAGCATCACCAGGTCCATGCTGCGCATCAGCCGCTCGTCCCACGGGTTCTCGGAGCCCGGGTCGCGCAGGCAGTGGTCGTTGATGAGGACGCGCGCGCCGGGCTTGAGCGCGGGGACCAGGTTCTTGAGCAGCTTGACGGCGTAGGGCGTCGAGTAGTTGTGGATGATCCAGCGGAAGAAGTAGACTGCGGCAGTTGGCTGTTAGCACCATCGGCAAACACCATGAGCATGGCAACGCACCGTCTGCGCCCTTGACGGGCTGCTCCTTGAAGAAGTCGTGGGCCTGCAGTTGGATCCTCTCCGCGACCGACTCGTCCTCGCAGATGGGCTTTGGCGCGCTCTCCACCGTCTTGGGCAGGTCCTGCACGATGAACTTCATCCTCTTCCACCTCTTCGCCAGGTCCACACACACAAACCCGTGGCTCCCCCCAATGTCCACCAGCGTGCCCTCCCTTTCATCCACCGCCGAAAAGTCGTAGTTGTCGACAAGGTACCTCAGCTCGTAGCCCTCGCCGCGCGTCAAGCTCGCCATGGCGCCGCCCATGCGCCGCGCCCGCACGGGGTCCTTGCCAAACGTCACGAACATGGGCTCCTCGCCGACGGTGCCAAAGGCAAAGTTGAAGCCCGTCGTGGTCAGCGACGTCGCCTCCGGGTGCGTCTTGAGGGCCGTGAGGACGTTGGCGGCGGCGGGGAAGATGTCCTCGGAGTTGAAGCCGACCCAGTCCTGCAGGGCGGCGTCCTGCGCGAGCAGCCGCGAGGCCGCCGTGTGGGCGATGAGGCCCGGCTCGGGCTCGCAGAAGATGCGGTTGGTCATGGCGTGGCGGAGGACGCGGGCGAGGTTGATGGGGTCCAGTTGCGTCTTGGTCTGGAGCTCTGAGAGGGGGATGGGGGTGTCCAGGGGGACGAGTTTGGCTGCCTCAAGGTCAGCAACGGGCCCCATTTCATGTGGTTTGAAGACGTACCGATGCCGTAGTTGTTGATGACTTGCAGACTCAGGGTATCCAAGTACTGTGTTGCAAGGTCAGCTCAGTCAAGTAACCACCCCTGAGAAGCGCCGCAGACTTACATTCCACACGCCCCATCTTACCGTCTCCCTCGGTCCCCTGACCAGAGTCTCCAGCTCCTTGGTGGCGTGGATGATCTCCTGCCGACTCCTCTGCACGTCGCGGGGCAGCTTGGGAAAGTCATCCGGCGCATCAGCGGCGAACCCCGGCTGCGGCAGGCCGTTGTTCCTAAGATACGTCTCCAGCTTGTCCGCCTCGGCGCCGATGGTCCTGGCCAGCTCAATCAGCCGCGACTGGTCTGCTGCCGGCCTGCCCTCGTCCGCGGGAGCGCCGGTGGCGGTCTCTGGCACGGCGGCGACGGTGTCGTGCTTGGGCTTGCGCTGCGAGAAGCCGGAAAAGGAGCGGCGGTTCTGCTTCTTGGTGTCCGGGTCCGACGCCGGCGACTGGAGCCACGAGGGGACCTTGAACTTGGCCATGGCCTGAGATGGCTCTCGTTGCTGGGCGTCCAGGTGCGGCGGGGATGATGGCAAAGCCGGAACCTAGGAACCTGGCCGGGGCGATCAGCATTCATTCTTGGAGGAGAGGAGACTCGAGATTCTAAGCCGCGTATAAGACAAAACAAGGCAGTCCCCCTGTCAATGGGCATTTCTCAATGGCACGCTTGCCGTTACACAAGAGCCTGGAAAGCGCACGTCAGGCGGCCGGGCACGAGAGCCTTGCATGAAATCCTCGGGCCGGTTGGCTCGCAGTCATGGCACGGTGCGCGACGCGGCCAATGGCGCACCATCCCAAGCAACGAAGGCAGCCAGGCGCCGTTGGCCCGTTGCACAGTCGCGCGGGCAGCGAGAAGGCAGCGGCTGGCCCAACCACCCGCTCGGTACGGCACGAGCGAGGGCGCGACCCAACCGGACGGCTCGCTCCACGTGGAACCAACGGCGCGATCCGTGCCTTTTTACCTTTGCCCACGGATTCGGAATGACGAGTTCGGAGTGACGGCAACGTGTACGTACCTCGTCGCTGTCCAGATGGTCTTGTTGGGTGGCCTGCTGCTGAATCGCACGAGAGCCCAACGTGGCAAACAAAGAAGCAAACAAAGAAGCAAACAAAGCAGCAAACAGCAGCAAGCAAGAGGCGGAGCGTCCAGCAGCGCAGCCCACGACCGGGCGGATGCCCGCAGGGTAATTAATAACGGTCCCCTATTTCCACGCTCGACTGCGTCTGCTGGCAGCCGTCTCCGGCTCGGCCGCCGCAGAGGCGCCATCGATGAGACCACCACCACACCACAGTCGCTGCCCCTGCCCTTGACGGCACGGCCGCTATGCGTCCGCTGAGCGTTGCGTCCCCTACCGGTGTTGCTAGCTCGCATTTTAGCACCGCGCAATGTCTGCATGCAGCGACCCGGGCATCCCTCGTCGCCTACTCGTAGTTGCTGCCGCATGAGGTGGTCGCCGACTCGACGAGACAAGGCGCGCCATGCACGCATCTGGAAAGATGCCTGAGGCTGACCATGATGCCATCGCTAGCTCCTCTGGCTCCATCACTTCGCCGACGACTCCCCCTTTCCCCTTCCCCTTCTCCGACTCCCCCACGTGGAAGCTCTCCATCCAGACCCTGTCCTCCCGCGCAACAGCAGCCCGCGTACTCGTACCTCCACGCTGAACCAGAGACACATACCGAGACACGGCGCCGCCCGCAGGTGCCTGCCTGCCAGGTGGTGTGCCAAGCTGTCATGGTGACGAGCAGCCATCGATTGCGCCCCAGACCCTGCCATGCAGGAAGCTAGCCTCCGTACGTAGATTGCAGCCCTGCAAGCCATGTGTCTCCCCCCAACCTGGCTGCTGGATGTGACGAGGATGCAGACCTGCATGTCTGGGCTGGCAAAAGCAATAGTGGACAAACAGTCCCATGGTCCCACCTTGGCAATGCGCGGCAGTCATACGAGTACGAGTACTCCGTACGAATGTATTCGCTCAATGAGAAACCGCTGCTACCGTATTCAACCCTGAAGATGGCACCCGCTCCTCGTACCAGCCAGAATCGTACAAAATTCCCTCAAAAGGCTCTGCCAGCCACGTCCCTACTCCAATAAGACGGGCCGTTCAAGACAGCCACCGCTCAAGTTGATGCCCTTGTCACCGCCATACAAGCGACCAATAAGACTGGTTCGCCTCACACTTATGCATAAATCCCACTGCCGTGGTATCGATCCCGACCCTGAATCAAAACCAACCCCCCCCCC
>PKSG01000712.1:76724-99197 GCA_002916505.1 Tolypocladium paradoxum
ATCACACCACATGCCCCGGCTTCTGCGCGTATATAATATGCAGAGGCATGTACATGAGCGCCGAGTTGTCGAGGTACGCGCGCCGTACCTCCATTAGGAACACCTCGACCTGCTCGCGGTTCCAGCGCAGCCCGCGCGTCAGGGGACCCAGCGCAATGGCCTGGATGCCGTCGAGCAGGATCGTGCGCCAGTACAGCCCTACCGTCTTGAGCACCTTATTCTTGGGCCACGTCCCGATGGGCACGTGAAAGACTCGCTCCGTCACGTTGGTGAAGCCCGCGTCTCGCATCCAGCCCGCCAGCAAGCCGCCGGCCGCCGTGTCGAGGTCGACGCCGAGCGTGTTGAGACCCTCGTTTACGCGTGCCCAAAACTGCGCCACGCCATGCTCGGGAGGTACTGTCCCACCGGGGAGGGCGCTTCGGGGCTTGTGGTGAATCTCTTGCAGCTCGATCCAGCCGCCGGGCTTGAGATGTCTACAGCGTCTGTCAGTATCTGGGGGGCGCACGTCACGATTCTGCGGCCCGGCAACTCACTCATAGGCCCTTCGGAATAGCCGCATCCAGTCCCTGATGGCCATGACGGTGTGCCGCGAGTGGATGTAGTCGAAGTGGTTGCGTTGGTGCAGCCAGGGAGATTCGACGTCGTCCACCAGGAACCGAACGTTGGGCGGTAGCCAGTCCGGCTGGATAGGGGACAGGTCGATGCCGAGCACGTGAGCACTGGGAAACTGGTCGCCCACTACAAGGCGATGCACGTGTCAGCGTCCACGTCATCCACGACTCGTCCGCTCGAGGGCAACTCACTCTCAATGGCCCAGATCCCAGTCCCGGTGCCAATGTCCAGTACCTCTTGCGGGTGGTTGCCTATCGGGGCGAAATGGAGCTTCTGGCTGCAGAGCAGCTTCACCATGGCGTGCTTCATGTCCTCTCTCTCCTGCTCCACGTCGTCGTTGGGAAAGTTGTAGGAGCCTTCGCGAAACCGGTGGTACCGCCGGCCGTTCTCGTATAAGTAGTCTCGCACCGACGACTCCGCCGACGTGCTGCCTGAGCTGAAGCCGTCGCTATCGTAGCCGCCGTCCGACTCACCGTCCGTCGTCCGTCCGCCGTCGTTGCTGTCGGCCACGATGGACTCCTCGGCCTGCGACAGGGCATCTTGGGCCATGGCCTCCTGCTCGGCCGTCGACATGGAGGGGAACAGGGGCGTCCCGTTCGGGTGCGTCAACGGAGAAACCAGCAACGACTCCGGCCTCTGGCCGCCGAACGAAGGCGATGCTGGCCTGCCGTGTACTGGCGCCGGCTCGACATGTTCGTCGGCCGCTGCGCGAGGCTCCTGGACGCATTGGGTATTCCTTGGCTCCTCTGATATAATAGCAAGCTCCTGTATCATCTGAGAGGCCGCTGAGGCCTCTATTTGCGGCTCCGTCGCTAGCAGAGTTTCCTGCCGAGGTTCTGCTGGGAACGCCTCGGCGGGTTGGGCTTTATGTGCTCCGTCTCCTTCATATGGTCTTTGATCGACTGGCTGCGGCGCTTCTTGCCGGGGGTTGTGTTCTTGTGTAACCCGAACTTCGGCGGGGATCTCGGCCGCGGCGGCCTGGAGGGGATGCCGGTAGCGGTGGTTGCTGCTGTTGTTGTTGTTGTTGATCTCTGGTGTGGCGTTGGACGATGGAGTGTGGTCGAATAATACGTCTGCAGCATCGCCGTTGTGCGTCTGGAGGGTCGGCGTCTCGGGGACCGAGATGCCAGAGTCATATCGAGGCTGTTGGTCCATAATATCGGGAGCGTGGTGAGATGTCTGTAATGTATGTACGGCTGTGTGCGTGGGGAGGATGACTTGGGGTGCGATCAGTCACGTCGGCCGTCCGGGATGCCTCTGAGGCGGTGGCATAGAGGATGGGAGCTCCGGGGCAGGCGCATGGACCATTCCGTCGTGTATACGGACTACGGGATGGGTTGGCGATGCCGAGTCGGAGAATACGCTCCCCGCGAGAGGCCGAGGTGGGATGACGGCACCCCTGCTTATGGGTTTGCTTCCAGCCAACGCCGACGACGCCAAGTCAGGGTCCAAGACTTGACAGGTCGATGGTTGGCCGCAGGGCAATGGAAAACGAGGCGTGCGTACTTCGTACGTCTGTTTCGCGGCGCAAGTTGGCAGCCAGCCAGCCCTGCGAGGCCAGAAGGCGGAAGCGGTGGTGGTGGGTGTCTGGGTGAGGCGGGTGAGCGGGTGCGCAACACACCAGCCCGCGTTGGGATGATGCGGCTGTTGCCAGCGCGATTGCGACTCCGGGACTTCAAGACGGGTGCCGGGGCGATGGAGAGTAGCGTAGATATCGCAAGCACGGCGGGCGATGAACTCGGCTGAGACGATGTGTCGAGGAGGAGCTGCCAGGACACCAGAGGTTGAAGACAGTGGACACTCTGATTACGAGTAGATGGATGAAGTGGTCGGCGACCAAGGGAGCCGGGGACGCAAATCAGGCCGCCGCGGTGGAGCTCTACGCCCCTGCGGCATGGATTTTTAGCGGGCGCAGCCGCCATGCCCACCACACGGGCAGTGGCACCACGCACCCCTGGCACCCATCCATGTCAGTGGTTGCCCTGGAATGGCCCTGGCGCCCAATGCGGCAAAGGCTGCGATAGAGTTGCGTTTTGGCGTCTTCATGATGCGAAGTTGCGAGCCACGCACCGGTTAGCATCTCTCCAGCGGCCGGTGGGCGGCGAACGGCTCCTTACGAGTACCCAACGTACGGGTACCCAGGGGCTCCCGTCCCGCCCGTCCTGGCCATCTCGCTCGGCGCTCACCTGCGCCTGCGCCTGCGATGACGTCCTTGCCGCCCGCAGTTGGCGCCCGTTTTGCATGCGGCCCGACGGGCCAGGCGCGTGGGATCGCTGTCTTTCGTTCCTGTATTTGCCCAAATTCTTGTTCCTTGCCCAGCTGTGCGCGGTGTTGGAGGTTCGCCGTGAAGTGACGAGTCAATCTGCCCAGAGCCGGGCTCGGCTAGTCCGTAGTCGGTAGACAAACCTGCAAGACGGACATTGGGTGAGAGACGTCAGCCGAGAGAAGAGACGACACTGTAACCTCGTGCAGGCATGGTGGACACTTGATGATGATCCGACATACAGCTTACCGACTACGGCACATCAGGGTCGCTGGTGCTATTGGCCTCCAAGACAAGCCCAGGATGCCGTCTCGTGTAAGTGCCGACTACCAACGGCAACGCGGCATCGTGTACTTCGCGTATCCGTACTCCGAGCAGTAACCGCATTAGCTACCTATGCAGCGGGATACTCGAAAAATCGCGAGTGTGCCCCCTGACAAGACCCAGGTGGCGATTCAGCTTGGGAGTTGCTGATGTCTCGCCGTCTCGCACGGCAATCCCTCGCCGATCATCGTCGGGGTTCCTGAGCGCGAGGCAATCGGTTGGAACGTTCGTGCAGGGAACAGGGCGTCACCCGCTGCGGTGGTGCCCGAGGGTGGCCTGTGCCGCCGATGCTCGCGCTCTGTATTTCCCCATATTTCGCCTGTTCCTGAACGCGATTTCCGTGCAGCGGCGTTGCGGGGAGGCGGCCTGGAGTGCTTCTCCAGGCGCTGGTCACTGTCACCGTCCGTCATCCAATTGCTGTTCAACTATATGCCTACCTTACTGTCTAGAATTCGTCCCTGCGTGCCCTTTAAAGTAGAGCCGTAACGCATCAACTCCGTGGGGCTGGGCATTGCTGAGCACCTTCACCAGATAGGGTAGTGCCCGCCGCCTTCGACTAATGCCTCGCAGGCGACGTCGTCTAAAGCGACCTGTTCTCGAACACTCACACCCGGACATCTCAACCTCCAGTCTCCCCACACGCACAGCCCCATGGCGCGCACCTCCAAAGCCCCGCGCTGCGTGGGCAACCCGTCGTTCCGGCCGGAAGAGGCCATCAAGGACACCGTGCGGCACCAACTGGCGCGTGACCTGCTGGCCAACAACAACCTCTACGAGGCCAGTCGCGTGCTGCTGGGTCTGCCGGAGCGCGACACCTACACGTACCATGCCACGGCGAGCGTAAAGCTGGCCGAGGCACAGAGCGTCGTGGACCTGGGCGGTGTAAATGGCCTGCACAACTGGTATCGCGATGAGGACGGTTCACCAGTGAGGGCCCGACGTACGTGCTCGTCAGTCTGTGAGAGTCGAAACTGAAGCAGCCGCAGAGAGACGCTCCACCGCAGCCAGACATTGAAGCATACATCTCCATCTTCAGTCCCTCGACTGCAACGGCCTCGGCTCTCAAGAACTTTGGCACAAACGCCAAAAAGGGCTCCGTCCGGTCAGAGGCGGCTGCCCGCCTCGGCGACAAGCGGTACATACACCCCGCCCTGTCGTCCAAGTTGACCATCCCCAAGGCCAAGTCGCCGCCCAGCCAGAACCCCTACTTCGACTTTTGGGCCTGGTCGTGCCGAAATCTCGAGTGGTGCGGCCCCTGCGCGTCGTCGGGGCACGTGGCCACGAGCCACCACGTCCTGCCCATCTTCATGCACCACTTTGGCTGCGCGACGCCCTCCCACGAGAGCCTCGAGATGCTGAGGCTGCTGGCGGACGGGCGTCCGGTGGCAGATGTCGGCTCCGGCAACGGCTACTGGTCGTTTCTGCTGCGGTGCTACGGGCTGGCGGTGCAGCCCGTGGACAACATGCAGAGCGAGTGGCGGGTCAACTGGGTCGATGACACGACCATCGCCGACGGCGTCCAGTGGCTGCGGAAGAACGCCGGCGGCACGGACATGGTCCTGCTGCTCGTATACCCCGTGGTCGGCGGCGGCGTGGGAGGAGGCAGCGAGGGGGCCTTCACGCGCGACCTGGTGAGGGCCTTCCAGGGAGACACCCTGGCCGTCGTGGGCACGCAAAGCGGCAACGGATACACGGGGTTCAGGGGCATGACCATGGACCAGTACATGGAGAGGGAGTGCAAGGGGTGGACGCGGGTTGTGCAGATTCCGTTGCCGAGCTTTGCGGGCAAGGACGAGGCCCTATACGTCTTTCAACGGGGGAAGAGGGCTCCTCCGAAAGAGTAGACATCTCAACTCAGAGACAAGAGTCGGTCCCACCTGGGCACTCCAACCACGGCACAGCCATGGAGACTCGTGATGTAGTCTGTTCCCTGGACTACTGTTTGTTGATTGCCTGCATGTAGAACACTCCTGGCTCTACCGCGTATTGGTCGCTCATATCCTGCCCGATGCTCATGCTACGGCTTAGACTTCCTCTAGGCACCCGGGCCCAATACTTGATGGATCAGCCTGCCAGCAGATGATACATCCTGTTTCAATCATTGGTGCCACGCGAGCGATTACATACTGCACTGTCACCCACGGAGCACGCCCTGCAGGTCGGGCTCCTCCGGGAGGCTGAGCTCCCGGTCCGGCCCAGCCAAGGCGGCTTCGCCCCCAAGCAGCGCCACCGCCGAGGCGTGGCTGCGTTCGGCCCGCTCGCAGCCCCGTCGAGTGTCTTGGCCCCGTCTTTGCATGCCGCCGGCCTCCAAGAGACTGTGCAAGCAAGACATGAGCCATCCGGGTCACCAGATGGAAGTCCGCTGCAGCCGCCCACGATCGCGCCCCGCCATTGGCTACCTGGATGTTAGCGCCGGTGCGGCCGGGGGCTAAGTGCTGGTGATGCAGCGGCTGGAGGCGCTGTGAATCCACTGCTGCGAGAGTCGTTTCAGCACGCCGTTAGGCCATCCGATGGCCTGCAGCCCAGAGCCTCAGACATCCACTCCTGGGCCAGCTCCAGGAGCTTCCTCTCCCAGCTCCTCCTCTTTGATCCTCTTCCCTTCCCAACCTTTTCTGGTCACGACTGAGCTTCAATTGAGCGAGCCGCAAGACCAGAGCCCGAACTCCACCAGGCTCACCATCGTACCCCGCAACACCACCGCGTCATCCATGTCTCTCGCCGTTGACAACGGCGGTCGCGGCGGTCGCTCGAGGTCGAGGTCTCGTGACCGGCGCTCCAGAGAAGAAGCTGATGAGCGCGACTCCGCCCCCTCATACGCCGACGTGCGAGACCCCAGCTATGTCTACCCTGAGGACGATCTCGACGATCGGTACAGATCCAGCCGTCGCCGGGAGCCAGCTGAGGGCGGAAGTGGGCTGCCGTATCCTGCCGAGGGAGGCATAGACAGCATGCTCCCTGGTAGCCAGTCCATGTATAGCTACGACGACGCCCGCCCCATCCATCGCACCGCCTCGCCCACGCGAGAGTCTTCCTACCGCAGCTCCAAGCCCAAGGTCGATACAGGTGGCGGCCAGCTGCCCGGCTCGTTCCCCGAGGATGACCGCGCCAGGCGCGACGATGACAAGGATCGACGCGTTCGCTACGCCGAGCAGCCCAGAGACCGGGACCGAGACTCCAAATACGGGCGACGAGAAAGGTCCGACGAGGGCGAGCCCCGTGTTCGGTATGCCGAGCCGCCGCGAGACAAGTCCGGCGGCGGGAGCGACATCTCGGACGACAAGCTCAAGTTCTTGCCGCAAAAGTACAGCCGCAGGTACGGCGACGATGACGACGACAAGCCCTCTGGTCGTGACAAGGACAGGAAAAGTGACCGTCGTGCGAAAAAGGAGCGCGACGAAGACGACCTGGCATATGGACAGCTGCCACCGCCCAAGTCGCCCGGACCCGAGTCGCCCCCTACCTATGGCAGCTACAATTCCGCCTCTCGGCTGAGCGAGAAGCGCTCGTCCAAGTACGGTCGAGATGAGGACGATAAGCGCCAGACCAGTCCGCCCGAGGATAGGCGACGGTCCAGCCTTCCCGACGATGCTTACGGACCAAGGAAATCCCAGCGAGACTCTTACCGAGACGACCCGCGAAGCTCCGCGTCCAATGTTCTCACCGTCGAGCCTCCCAACCGCGAACGTGATCGATCTCGGGACCGTCGGCGGGACAAGTCTCCCCGCCCGTCTGCCCTGACGGTTGAGCCAGACCGCAGAGAGCGGGATAGATCGAGGGACCGACGAGGGAGCGCCAGGGACAAGTCGCCCCAACCTCCCACCGCTCGCATGTCCAGTCTGTCGGTCGATACGGGTCGGCCATCGAACCTGTCTCTCGCAGCAGCGCCCGGCTCACCGCTCCTCGAGTCTTACCATGGTACTTACCAGGACTGCTCGCCGATGCCCTCGCCTCTGCTCCTGGCTTCTCACAACGACGATGCCAGAGTCATTGACGCCGTCTCGCCACTCAACTCTGATGTCGAGGGCGATGGCAAGAAGAAGAACAGGCGCGCGCGTTTTCATGACCCAGAGGACATTGCCACGACCCTCGCGCGAGCTCTCAGGGGCGACAGACCCCCCGACACCCAACCCCTGGTCGAGATTCTCCCCAGCCTCACTCATGAGCAGGTGATGGAGCTGCGCGTCGAGTACAAGCGCCTTGTCAAGACTGGCTCCGACCGCAAGGGCGTCAACGTCGCCAAGCATATCCGTGCCCGGCTCAAGGATGAAGACCCCAACCTCATGAAGGCGTGCTACTCCGTTGCGCTGGGTAAGTGGGAGAGCGAGGCGTACTGGGCAAACTTTTGGTATCAAGGAGACAAGACACGGCGCGAGCTGCTCATTGAGTCGCTCATGGGACGAACAAACTACGAGGTCCGACAGATCAAGGACGCCTTCACGGACAAAAAGTACGACAACAGCCTCGCCAAGTGCATGAAGATGGAGCTCAAGGAGGACAAGTTCAAAAAGGCCGTCTTGATGGTGCTGGATGAGCGCAGGATGGAGGACTTCGACGCCTACGGGCACAGGCTGCCCCTCGACTACAAGCTGATTGACCAGGACGTCGACGACCTGCACAGGGCAGTCAAGGCGGAAAAGGGCGGCGAAAGCGCCATGATTAGCATTGTCGTCAAGCGAAGCGATAGCCACCTCCGCGCCGTGCTCAAGGAGTACGAGCACCACTACCGCGCCAACTTTGCCCGCGAAGCGCTCAAGAAGAGCGGCAACCTCGTGGTGAGTACCGGCCCGGTCCTTGGCCGCGTGAGATGCCCGGCATCGCTAACCCCCCCGGCCCGCCGCAGGGCGAACTCCTCGCGCACATCCTCAACGGCGTCATCAACCGCCCCGTGCGCGACGCCCTCCTGCTGCACCACGCCCTCACCGCGTCCCGCAGGGACGACCTGCGGCGCGAGCTGCTCATCTCCCGCCTCGTGCGCTTCCACTGGGACGCCGCCCACATGCAGGCCGTCAGGAGGGCCTATCGCGAGCGCTACGGGCGCGACCTGCAGGACGCCGTGCGCGAGGCCACGAGCGGCCAGTGGGGCCGCTTCTGCTGCGAGCTGTGCATCGCGAGGATGCCCAACGACGTGCGGAGGGTCGAGAGGGTCGAGATTGTCCGGTGAGCCTGACGATGGGATGTGAAATGCCCGGGCGTGGGATGTGCGTTTGTTTTGCATGTCGGGATCAGTTTGTTGGGAACAATCACGGGGGATATATCGATGTGAATGAGGACATGAACTTTTGCCACGGCTGGCACACGCCTCAGCGTTAATGGGATACTAGGTCCATGCAACGTCTCGCGCTGCTCTGCCGTGAACATGTTCTCCCCTCCTCACTTCTTCGACCCCTTCCCCCCGCCCCGACCGCCTCTCCCCTGTCCCTTTGCACTCCCCTTCCCCTTTGCACCACTGCCACCGCCTGCTCCGCCGCTACCCCCAGCCATCATAACCCTCACCTTGCCGACCGGCACGCAGTTTATCACCTCTTCCGCCTTGAGCCCCTTGATGAGCTCCACCTCGCGCGGCCACATCCTCTCGGTATCCCGCGCCGCCTCGTCCACGGCGCCCTTCCTGCCGGAGTCGGCCTTCCACCGCTCGACGACCTCCTTGACGGCCTTGCCCTTCTTGGTCGCGCCGGGCTGCATCTTGGCCTTGTACTTGAACTTGCCGAGGGCGGTCCACGGCGCGCACACGGGGATGGCCTCGAGGATCTCGTCCCCGGAGAGCGGGGTGCCGACGAGGACGTCGAGGGGCGTGGCCTTTTCCGCCTCGTCGGCGTCGAGCACGTCGACGCCCTCGTCCATCATGACGCGCCGGATCTCCTCGTGCTCGGCCGTTTCCTTCTGCTGGCGCTGGTGCTGTGCGCGGCGACGCTCCTTGGCGGCCTCGAGTTCAGCCTGGCGCTCGGCTTTGGCCTTTGCTTCCGCCTCGGCCCTCTGCTTGCCAGCCACAGCGCCGACGAGCGCCTCTGCCGCGGCTCGGTCTTCTTCGTCCTGGTCTTTGTACTTGTTGGCGATCTTCTTTGCCTTGCTCTTTTGGCCGCGCTTCGGCGGCGCCTTCTTACCGCTGGCTGAGCTGCCGGCCTGTGAAGAAGGGGCTGCCGAGGCTTTAGTCGGAGCTTCAGATGTCTCTGTGGCCAGCTCGGATTGATCGTGGTCTTCAGATTCAGCCTCGGCAGGCTCCTCTGCTTGCCCACGTTCTGCAGGATCATCCACAGCAGGCTGTTCGTCGACCTTGAGCTTCGAGACATCTTCTTCGACCGCCCCCAGGCCATCATCACCGTTGCCAGTGCCGAATGCTTGGAGAGGGTTATCTCGGCCTGAATCACCACTTTGATCTTCCTCAGACTCATCACCAGAAAAATCCTCATCGTCGTCCGCATCACCCTTCTCTCTGTCGTCCTTCTCAGCCGTGCTCTCATCGTGGTCCCCCCGACGTTCCGAATCAGCAGCACTACTGTCAATAGCAGCGTCGCCCTCGTACAACCGATGCTTGACATGTTTGGCCTTGCTCTCCTCGCTAATCTTGAACATCACGCCAAGACCGAGTAAGAGCTGGGCTGGAGGTAAAAAGTTCTTCTTCCCTCGCACCATGAAGCTCCCCGTTGGTAGAAACTCTCCGGTAGGAGCAGACTTTGAAACTTGGTCGGCGTTGACCCACCATGCGCCCATGCCAGCCTTTGAATCCCAAGCATCAGACGAGCAGACCGAGAGAGACCCAGCCTGCGCCAACGTTGCGGGAGGAATCGGCGCGTGTGGGGTGCTCGGGTTGTTCTTGATTACCACGCTCGGTGCCCCATGCAAGTCGGCGTGGCAGTACACATCGCCCTTTCGCAGGTACTTCCTGTAGAGCATCTCGTTCTGCGACGCATCTTTGCCCGCTATTACCAGATAGCCATCAGACGAGATGAACCAGGTAAACTTCTCGAACCACAATTGCTTTCGAATAGGCTGTAAGAGTGCCTTCTCCTGCTTCAGGCCCTTCTTGAGGTCTTCGTTTATCTTCTGTTCCGTGTTCTTGAGGGCTTTGGCTGCTTGCAACTGCGTCTTTTCCTGCTTGATCGCCGCCGAGCGTCTTTGCTCGTGGTATTCTCTTGCGTTGCCCCATGGGCTGATGACAAGGTTGATTTCCACCGACAGGGCCTTGTCAGCCTGCTTGACCTTGCTTGAGCTTGGCCTCGCATCCTCCTCTTCCTCTTCCTCCTCTGATTCGCTCTCGTCCGTTTCAAACGGATCCTCGTCCTCCTCGTCATCAAATTCTTCCTCTGCAAGCTTGAGAGTAATGATGTTCTCCGCCAGATTCAGCGGAAGCATGATAATTTCCGCCACCGGGTTGTGTCTCTTTTTCTCCCGTTCGACCAGCTTGCCAATGTCTACCCAGTCCATTCCCTGTGCGAGCAGGCCATTGATAGAGTCCATGGCCTCTTGCACTCGCTCCACATTCGCCTCGATGGCTGCAGCTCTGCGGAAGTTCATAGCCTGCACTTCCTGCAGCCCTTCTATCCGATTTGTCTGGTCCTGTTTGGCGGCGTCGAGCTTCCTCTTGGCCGTCGCTTCCTTCTCTGTTAAGCGAGTTTCCAGCTTTTGACCCTCCAACGACGAGAAGAACTCATCGACGGTCCGATTGTACCCTTGGAACTCGAGGACCTTGATGGAGGGATCATCTTTGAGCTTTTGCGGGAGAAATGGGTGGAAGTCCTCGTAGAGGAGGTCTTCGACCTTCCACCTGGCGTCATCTGACACCACCTCCAGGGACTTTCCATCCCTCTGTTTCGCAAAGATATAACCCGTACACACAGACGATGCAGTTATGTCTTCGACCATCCTGCGGGCTTCCGATAGCAGTCGGACCAGCTCGTCCAACAGCTTCTCGTCTTCGAGTACCGCCGCAGGCTTGACCGTTGTATCGAAATCGTTTGCTTGGAGGGTGTGGTCCACTAGAACGGGAGGCAGTTCGGTGATTGAGACGGCGAGGCTCTTTCTCAAGTCTCCCCCTGGCTTGCCCCTTGGCCTCTTTGCCGACGCAGCGCTCGCAGCGGCAGCAGCCTTTGCCACAGCAGACTTCAAGGCATCCCGAACTCTGTCCTTGGACAGGGCAGGAACGCCATGATAGTTCTGCCTGTTTTCCAACGAGTATTGTAGGCCGACTCGCTGCGATTCCTGGCCTTCGCCCTCGGAGACGTTTCGCGCAATCGTCAAGATTTTCAGGTCAGCGTCGGTGAGGATAACGTTGCCGCTCTATCAAATGAGTCAGTTCCCGGTATCGCATGCAGGCTAAAACGCAGGTCAGGGGACCCATACTGCGAAGAATTCCAGGAAAAGACGGTACTGTCCATCGTTAAACTGAAACTCAAGCACTCTGTCTGTGCCCACTTGGGCAACAGACGTCAACCGCCGTGTCTTGAGGAACTTCCGTAGTCGAGCTACGAACGCCGAGGGGGCGGCGGCGGTGGCGCGGGCGAACTCTGTCAGATGGCATCGGAAGCCGGTGTCTATGACGAGCTGCTTCTTGTTATCAGGCTTGGCGAACTTGAGAAGCAGGATCTTAGAGGAAAGATCGTAGACGTTGGCCAGTCGCAGCGTCACCAAGCTCTCGTTGAGCTCGTGAGCAATGACCTGCACAGTGGTCAGCTGGCGATTGTGCATGGGGGGGCGCCGGACATCTGCTTTACCTTGACGTCCAAGGACGAGAACCGTTGCTTCATACTGGAATGCACTCGGCGCAAGGCTTGCAAGACAATACGGAGCGGCTCGTTGTGTGATCCAAATCTTGAGATTCCAGACCCATCCATCAACGTGGGGCAGCCTCCATGGCGGGGCAGGTGGGAGCAACACTCACGTGTGGAAGGTGCTGGCTTTCTGAGCAACAGCTCCAGACTGCTTGCTCGGGTGGCTCCATGCTGCTCTTCCGCTTCAAATCCAAAGCAATGCACTTTCTATCGGCATATCGCGCTCGTCGCCGGGACGTGAATAGGAGGGGAGTCGACGGCTCGACTCATCAACGTGGACTCTCACAGCTCATCTACGATATGGAGTACTCGTACGAGTACAAAGCACGGGACGGACGATCCTGTGGCATCCATCAGGGGTCACATGTTGAGCCGCTGACAGGCCGGCTCGTCTACCTTGGCCGAGGCAAAACACGACCACAAGGGACCCGCTTCATCTCCAGACGCGTCGAACCTCATCAGCACACCCCCGTGACGAGGCGCGACTGTGATCAAGCTCACAACCCGACCTGGTCCCTGCCGCCCAACCACAAATAGCTTGGGAGCCAGGGTCCCATGTTGTCACAGCAACCAGCAGACTCCCAGACCTCAGCTCGTGGGCCGTGGCGCACCAAACCGGCGCCGATTCACGCAATCTTGTTGTTTTGCTGCTGAGAATGGGTCTCTCGAGATACCGCTGGAAGACAGGTACGAGTAGTCCGTACTCGTAACGGCGTCAGTCGCCACAGATGGCAAGGCATCATCGGGTGCACCAGAGCGGAGGCTGGACTGAATAGGCGAAATGAACAGCCCAAGTGGGTTCGGGGCTCGACGCGTCGCGGTCCAAACCGCCAAGCCACGCTCTGGGGTGACACGACTGACAGCATGTCGAAATCATCAGTGTGCTTGCTAAGATGCTGATGCAGCGGAAACGGCAACCCAATGGCGCCCATCCACGATGGCCATGTACCATACAAGGGGTCCGCTGCGGCAAGAGACAGCCAACAAGGAGGCTGTCGAGAGGTTGGACGGTCACCGTGGCGCCTGATTTTCAACTTGCCATTGGGAGACGATTGCAGTGACGCCCAGCCGTACTCCGTAAATATCGCCCAGCCATCTTCCCAGCCTCCCTCCTGCCTGTCCATATTCGCCTCACCAGACACAATGGCAGAGTTGTGCTGCCGTCAGAAAGTCTGAGACCGTCACAAATGAGCGGCACAAGCGTGGCCCCGTGGGTTGCTACTGGCTTCCCCGTGGCGCAGTCCTCGTTGGCTCTCGAGGTTGGCTTGGTTGGGCTCTGGGCCTCTGGCACCTGCAAACTGCAGCTGAGGACACGGGTTGCACCGTTGCAGGAGGCGCAACGGACGGCGCCGTTTGGTCCATGAGATGCACAGCGTTGGCGCTCTGGTGGAGTCGGGATGCAGGGCTATACCGCTTTGGACGCGAGTAAACAACCACCCCAGCGGTTGTAAACACGAGGATTCAATAGGGACACCCTGCTCAGCAACACCCGTCCTCGCCATCCAATCCGCCCGCCCGTCCTCAAAACCCATCGCACATCTGCCACTGCTCTCCTTCCCTCTCCTCCTCCAATTATCTCCATACACATCACAGCCAGAAAGACAAGAAAGAAAAGACTTCGAGGCATCCCCAAGCCCTCTTTCTTTTCTCCTTCTCTTCGACTTTTGTTTCTCTAGGAACAGAAGCCAGGGAATTCTTCTTGTCTTCCTTTCGTGCTGCTACGGAGGGTTGTGAGAAGATTCTCTCGCGCCAGCAAAAGTCGCCAATCTGGACTTTGAGGCCCGCGTCCCCGTCCCCTTCAGCATCTTCCCATCGACTTATCGGGACAGCGAAGCGCAGACCACCACCCAGACCCACGAAGAGGTTGACATCAAACTCCCCAACAAGCAGCCAGCCGGACGGGAAGGTCAATACTCTTCTTACACCGCCAAAGTCGATCTCCCTCCGCGTGGAGAGCACCGCTTCAGCGAAGAAGAGGTCCGTTTCACACGTGAAGAAGAGCGTTACCGCCGTCCCGGTTTCCAGCACGAGCAGTACGTCAAGGAGGAACGCCGGTAAGTCTTTGCTCTCTCCCTCCCTCTGTCTCTCTTCCTCGCTCTCTCCGTCGCCCCCGCTTCACATGCAGAGGAGCCCGCAAGTCGGCGGCTTCGTTTCATGGACAACGCAATGCAGCCGATGCGGTGTGATGGGCCAGCATCCATCCTGCATGAATTGCACCTCGTTCTGTTTGGCTGGGTCCATGCATGCGGGAGAAGCACCCTGGTTCAGGGGACCCTGGTTGCCAGCCTGGTTGACCTAGAAACCATCACCTTGCCCAACAACAAGACATCGACTGACTTGTTTAGACCTGCACGCACCGAGTTCACCGACACTCGCATTGAGATCGACACTCACCGCCACCCGCACGCAAGCCCCATTGACATCGCTGAGCGTGAATACCGAGAGCGTTTCCGCCCCCAGTATCACACCACCGTAGACGCCCCTTCCCGGCCTCAGTACCAGACCGAGCACATCCAGGTCGACGAATACACCGTCGACGGACGCACTTCCCGACCGACCTACCAGGAGGACGTCAAGATCACTGAGGAGACCGTTGAGCCTGCTCGCTTCAGCCGCGCCGACCAAAAGTCCAACATGGGTTACTACGACGAGGACGGTAAGCACACCACCCTGCATCCGTGTCCTGCCGACGCGAACCCCCTCACCAACCAGCTAATGCTAACTGAACAACAGGCCACTACCACTCCTTCCGCCACGGCATCCACAAGCTGGCCGACAAGATTGTCCACCCCCATGGCCACCGTGAGCACATCGACGTGGACATCCACGAGACCGTGTCGGCTCCCCGTCCCCGCGTCGGCGCCGTCGGCGCCTCGAGTGACTCGTATCTCCCCAACACGGTCACCATTCCCTGCCACCACATCCGCCTCGGCGATTTCTTGATGCTGCAGGGCCGCCCTTGCCAGGTCATCCGCATCTCGACCTCGCCTGCCACCGGCCAGTACCGCTACCTTGGTGTTGACCTCTTCACCAAGCAGCTGCACGAGGAGTCGTCCTTCGTCTCCAACCCGGCCCCCAGCGTCGTTGTGCAGACCATGCTCGGCCCTGTCTTCAAGCAGTACCGGGTCCTCGACCTGCAGGACGGCATCGTCGTCGCCATGACCGAGACTGGCGACGTCAAGCAGGGCCTGTCGGTCATCGACCAGTCCAACCTGTGGTCGCGCCTGTCCAACGCCTTCGAGTCTGGCCGTGGCAGCGTCCGTGTCCTGGTCCTCAACGACGGCGGCCGCGAGCTCGCCGTCGACATGAAGGTCATCCACGGCTCTCGCCTGTAAACCACTGTGTCGTTGTGAAGATCCGTCCACGTTCCATTGACGAGTCATGACATCTGTTCCCTCCAGACATCCCGGGGGAATCACGCAGTCCTGGCGCTTGTGAAAAATAGGGTCATTGGATGGTAGAAGTATTCTGCGCTTGGTTTTTGTGAACAAAGATTGGACGGACATGTTTGATAGGAATCGGAGTCTTTTGAGTAGATAGGACGTTCCTGTACATCGACCAATGCAGAGTCGTTTCATATCTACCTTTCGCCGTGCATCTGCTGACCTGATTCATGCATGCTGTTGGTGAACGTCTTGCCATCCAGGTTCTCGCATCAGCGCTATCATGGCTCATGGGTGCGGGGGATTTGGTCACGCCTTTCGTGGATGCTCTGTGTTGTTGTCATGAACGGACCAAAGTTTGCGGAGGAGGTATCAGTGCTACCATCTGTTTGTAGCGTACCAGCTTTGCCTACCTACCTACCTATCTTGGGTGGTTGGAAAGCGCCTCTGCATCCCTGGGGTACGGTGTCTTGACACGAAGCTCGAGTTGCCATGACCCCGCATTTCTTTGGCAGCTGCTCCGCGTTACCATGGATGCTTGTCGTTGGTTACCCGCCTGCTTGTCGTGGCAGATGACCCGTGTTCGTTTCGGCCAAGATGTATTTCTTCTTCTTCCCACGTATCGTAGATCTCCTCCCCCTTCTTTCTCTTCTGCACCCACTCGTCCTTTCTCACACTTCGTGACTACGTGACCTCCATCTCAGTCACAGCAAGACAGCCCCATCATGGGTGGTCAACCGTCCAAGAGCAGCGACACTGCTGCGTATGAAAAGGCCATGCTCGACCGCCTCCGCACCATGGGCGTGCGCGAAGAGGACGACTACGTCGAGATTGGCGATGGCAACGAAAAGGGCGGGTTCCGGAGGCCGAACCGGAAGGCTGAAGGGCTGCCTCTGGATGCCGTAGCTTCGCTGCCTACCGACATCCTCCGCGACCCAAAGAACAGGTGAGCAGCGGATGCTGATGCTTTCTTGCCTGCTTGGCGAGATATGCCGTGTCACTAACAGCGTGCCCCGTTCAGACTCGCCCTCTCTGCGCTGCGCTCGGCCAACCCTCAGCAGGTCCTCACCTCGCTGTCCGCACAGGTCGCCGACCAGCAAATCTACAACATCAAGATCCCCTTCGAGGGCGGGCCCATCACCAACCAGCGCTCCAGCGGCCGCTGCTGGCTCTTCGCCTCGACCAACGTCTTCCGCGTGGCGCTCATGAAAAAGTACAGCCTCGAGTCCTTTGAGCTCTCGCAGGCCTACCTCTTCTACTGGGACAAGCTCGAAAAGGCCAACTGGTTCCTCGAGCAGGTCATCGACACCGCCGGCGAGGACCTCGACGGCCGCCTCGTGCAGAGGCTCATGGGCGACCTCGTCTCTGACGGCGGCCAGTGGGACATGGTGTACAACCTCGTCGACAAGTACGGCCTCGTCCCGCAGACGCTCTACCCGGACAGCTGGAGCGCGAGGAACTCGAGCGTGCTCAACACCATTGTCAAGAACAAGCTCCGCGAGTTTGCGCTGAGGCTGCGCAAGATGGCCCGCGGCCCGGAGCAGATGGCGCCGGCCGTCCTCACCGGCTTCAAGGTCAGGATGATGCAGGAGATTCAGCACATCATGACGCTGTTGCTGGGGCCGCCGCCGAAGCCGACGGATGCCTTCACGTGGCAGTACAACGACAAGGACGGCAAGGCACACGAGCTGACCATTACGCCCAAGGACTTTGCAAGGGACATCTCCAGTGCCGAGTTCCGCGTCAACTCTGTCGTCATCGAGAGCATGATCTCCCTGGTTCACGACCCCCGACACGAGCCCCTATCCCTCCTCACCGTCTCCCGTCTGGGCAACGTCGTCGGCGGCCGCGGCGTCAGCTACGTCAACGTCGACATCGACACCCTCAAGTCCGCCTGCATCAAGATGCTCAAGGCCGGACTGCCCATCTTCTTTGGCTGCGATGTCGGCAAGTTCAGCGACAACGCGTCGGGCATCATGGACACGGCGCTGTACCTCTACGACCTCGGCCTGGGGTCGAGCCTGCTCGGCATGACCAAGGCGCAGCGGCTGCTGGCGGGCGAGAGCCAAATGACGCACGCCATGGTGCTGACGGCGGTGCACGTGGACGAACAGACGGGCAAGCCGGTGCGCTGGAGGGTGCAGAACAGCTGGGGGACGGATCCGGGGGATAAGGGGTGGTTCGTGATGAGTGATGCGTGGATGGACGAGTTTGTGTACCAAGCTGTTGTTGATCCGCGGTTCTGCAGCAAGGAGGTGAGGGATGTGGTGAAGAAGGAGCCCGTCGTGCTGCCGCTGTGGGATCCGATGGGTGCGTTGGCCTAGATTGCTCCTCACACGGGGCCATTCTGGACAGGCGCGAAGAGTTCCATGGCCATGAGCCGTCATGTTGTGCTTACGATTTGACGTACGATTCGCCCCTGAGCGCGGCTTTCAGCGATGAACTCGCCTTGTTTACTCCGTACAATGAACCCATTCTTCAATTTGCGAGTCATGGAAATTCATCCTGTTCTTCGCTGAGCCTGTCACTGACAATGATGCCTCCTGGCAGAATGACGTTTGCCTTGCAGCTATCTGAAGTTCTCCGACGTTTATGCCCCTCTCCGGAATGTGGGATCACAGCGCTCACTTACACGCGACGAGTGAGCGGAAAACTAGCATGCCGAGGCCGCAACGCGCCTCTCCGCTCCTATCGACTTGGTAAAAGATTCAACCGTCCATCGAAGAGCCTAGGCGCTTGCAACCGAAAATTTCTTTCTTCTCCTTCCTTTACAGGACGGAGACGGCCGCCTCTGGTTGACCCTAGTCACGGCCAGGCCTGATCCTGGTTTCAGGATTGATACTGGGATCATGGCTTGAGCTTGGGCGGATTGTCATGTCTGCCTAACCTGCGAATGGAGAAAACATGCGGTGGTGGATTGGGCATCCCGCCTAAACAGAGCAAAGCTGTGTGTTGGGGCCACAATCGCCACTCGGCAGATGCAGAGACAATGGCACCTGTCAGGCTCTGTCGTTGAAGAATCTGTCATCCGCGGGTCAAGTAAAGGCTCTTGTGAGGTTTTGCAGTCGTCATAGTGGCAGTTTCGCAGCCTGATGTCGACTGGCCAGGCCTCGACTCGACCGCAGGCTGTGACAGGCGACGATCTCGCCCCATTCGTGTGCGTACATGGGGCACGGTCCAGGACAAGGCTTGGACAGAATGTTGGAAGGGGGGTAAGCTCGGTGTGATCATTGGGCTTGGTCCTGGAGGTCCTGGAGTCTCGAAGAGGTGCCTAGGTTGGGTTGAAGACGTTGAAGCCCAAGGCTCGTGTGTTCGTTGCAAACTCTCGGCTCCTGCGGCTGACGACGCTGTTGGCTTGGCTCTGGAGATTCCAGTGGAGTTGGTGCGGGTTTCCGTCAGCCGAAATGAGTCCATGCGAGACGATATCACAGGTGGGAGGCATTGAGAGGCAGGACAAAGGGGTGGAGGTGGGAGGTGGACATCGCCATTGTTGTCACCGAGAACGACATCGACGGACGGGGCCACCACGCCACGGGACGACTTGCCAAATCAGTAGGGGAGAACTTTGTAGCATAAAGGCACATGTCCGCCAGACTGCCACTTCATCTTTCATCTTCCATCTTCCATCTTCAACTTCTCTACATCTGCAATCAGTAGCCGGGACAGAGAACCAAGGAAGCACACACGACGCACGCGCAGCATTAGCTGCATCAGGCTGCAGGCGCTCAACGCCCCTCGGCAGCCACGGATACCAGATTCGACGGCGCATACCTTCTGCTCCACCTGCCCGCAGCGGGACGCGAGGCAACTGATCATATGAACGAGCGCGCCCGCCTTTGCCGCCTTTGCCTTTGCCTTTAGCCATTGATCCATTGATCCGGAAGGGGTTGCCTTGCGTCGGGAGGCGCCAAGTCAGCCGCTGGAGGATACCATTTCTTGCCTGGCGCGGGTGGCAACGTTGGACGGCGTTTGGTCGCCAGGAGTCGGGGACGGCATCACAGAGGCCAGAAGCTTCGAAGCACCAGCGGACGGGACTATCGAACGCCCACGAGACAAGCCAGAGACGCACATGCGCAGCGCACTCGCAGTAGCACCAACGCCCACAGCAACAACCGGAAGCAGGGTCCCTCGTCGGTGGTGCTCCCGAGCGGAACGTTTCGACGGGCTACTGTGCAGCCCGGCAGAGGCGCAAACCCGTCCTCGACGAGCCACTCAAGTCTCGACCGCACGGACGCACAAGAGCCTCTGCCCACTCGCTTCATCACTGGCATTGTCCCTGGCCTCCAGCTCCAGTTGGATGGCTTGACGGGTCGCGGCGCCTCTCCATTCCAGCGCCCCCATCCACAGACGGCCCGCCGTCCAGAGGAGCTGCGCCTGGAGCCCAATCTTTGCCGTCTCAGGCTAGGCAACGGCCCAAGTTCCGGGGCCTTCGGGCAGAGTAACATCGATTCCCTTGTCCGCACGGCAGGGTTGCAAGCTTGGAAAGGGCCCTAATACAACCCCACTGCCATTCGGGCGTGGTGACCCTGGCGACGGGGCAGGAGAAATCTGACGAGAATCACCGACTCAGCTGCTGGACGCACCAACTACCGGCCGCTCTCCCCTGCAGTTCGCCCGTTGATTCGTCGACCAAGAGCGTCGCATTCTTGCTGCCGCTGTATCATCCCTTTGTACCCGAACGTCGCCGTTTTCTTGTCTCTTCTTCCTTTTTTCTCGACTCTGTGGTGTCGAGGAAAAGGCCATACCCGCCAAGACGCCAGGCCTGCATCTCGTGTGCAGCTTGCAGCGGTTCGCCTTCAACAGCTTGTTCCTCGTGACCAAACTGTGAGAAACTTTCGACGCCCAGCTACTGTGACTCTTACCACAACTTGCGGAGTACAACCTACGCCTCGACCGACCCCCGGTCCGCCCGCATATGCCCAACTCAGGTCGACTGACTGACTCCTCCTCTGCACGGCCTTTTCCGGGACAAATTGCAGCAACCCCTCTCGATTGTCAATCCATCCCACAACCCTGGTTTCGCCAGAAACACTCGACGACCAACAAACTTGAGGTCATCGCGACCCCCTCACCCGGCCGGCCAGCAAGCTACCATTGTCCCTGCTCTGTTTCCCCCCTGCCGCCCACCCACGGATTGTCACCGTTGAACGAGGCGGTCGCTTGTTGAGCCGCGCGATCCGTTTGACAGGCACGTCTCGCAAGCCCCTCGTGCAGCTCGAGTCTCGACCGTCACCATGACCGACCGATATCGAGGATATCCGCCTGCCGGCCCCGGCCGGGCGGCTATGTTCAATCCAGCCAGGTCTTCCATGCCCACGAGCATAGGCTACAGCTCCATGTACGCTGGCGACATGCATGTCGTGCCCTCAGCGACCCCGACGCACTATGTCACTACTACTCCCAGAGGACATACTACGTCCACGACATCCTCCGGTGTCCCGACTACTACGAGGACGTATGCAGTCACACCGGACAATCGACAGCGTCAAGGCACTCGCGATAGCAGCCGCACACGGCGCTCCACCCTAGATTCGGCTTCCAGGCCGCCAGTCATCATCACGACCACGCAAAAGGACCGGCCGCATGCCTCTTCGTCGCACTCGTCTAATACGCGCTCTGGGAGCCCCATAAGAGACGAGTACCGCTCCAGCGATGGCCAGTTCTACGCCCAGCCTGCCTCTTCTATACATTCCCGAAGCACTACTCGCCCATACCACGTCGCCTCAGGCAGCGAAGACTATGGTCGTTCGCGTGATCGCGGCGACTCTCTGCTGAGTCCCCGTGAAGTGGACGCCTACCGCAGTTCTCGACCGTCCGTGGTCTACCCAAGCGACCCCAGGCACAGTACAGCCGCAGTCGACTACGGCGACGACGGCTACCAATACACCAATGCGGGAGAGCTGGCTAGATACGACCTTGATCAGTCAAAGCTGTCGCGCCCACGAAGACATGACAGCGTGGACAGAGGCTACTACCGGCCCAACGTTAACTACAACGCGGATCAGCGAAGCTTCAACGTCAACACCAGCCATGACTTGAGCCGGAACTACAATATGAATACCAGCCGGCCCTACGAGGGTGGCAGAGGAGGTCCGCCTCCATCCACCCGTGGCTTCGACAAGATTAACCGGGCCTACGAGGCTCCTCGCGACGTGCCTCCCGCTGCTCCTGTTCCGCCATCGCCTACCACCTCGTCACAATTGGAACTCCCGGGAGGAGCATCTGAGCGGCGGGAGGCGGGGCGGCGTAGCCGGCCACTTTCACTTCATCAAGATGGCGCTCCTCGGTCGTCTCACCACGATGACTATTATCGAAGTCGCGACGACGAGCGCAACTTGCGAGAACTTCGCGAAAGGGAAAGGGAAAGGGAACGGGATCATGAACGGGACACTGAGCGACCTTATGAACCTTCCCGCTTCAAGGATGAGAGCGTCAATACTCGCGGCTTTGGCATCCGAACGGATTTACTAGATGGCTCCGGGGACCGTCGTCGGGAATCTCGATTGGAAGAGCCAAAGAAGAGATCCGACGAAGAGCTGGCGCGCGGATCAGACGTTGAACGAGAGGAGCGTCGTCGGTCCCGGCAGGCTATTCCGGAGGAGCGCCGCGAGAGAAGAGAGAGCAGGAGGGAGGATGACGAGGACGACAAGGAACGTTCTCGCATCCGTGACAGGATGGCCGCTGGCCTGGGTGTCGCAGCTACTGCTGTCGGCCTGGCGCCTTCAGTCAGAGAAGGAGACAAGAAGGACCCGGATGCAAGGGAGCCAAAGAGACGCCGGAGCCCTGACGAGGACCGTGAGCCACGGAAAGAACCCGAATTGGCAGACCGCCCCGTAGTACCCGAGAAAGAAAGGGAACCGGAACGACAACGAGAGCGGGCTAGAGATGATTCGAGGGAAGCCGCCGAAGCCACTGAGCGCCACAGACGAGATGCTGAGGCTAAGCTGGCTGGAGAGGCCGTCGCGTCCTCCTCTGATTCTGACGATACCAGGAGGGTATCCCGGCGGCAACGGCCAACCAACGCCTTCAACCCGAATGACGCCTCGGACTTGAAGCAGATCAAAGAGCAGCTCGCCGCCATGGAGGTCTCGGATAGGGGCAAGGAAAGAGAGCGGGAGAGGCCAGC